>APFE031759073.1:2173-62081 GCA_000404065.3 Pinus taeda | reverse complement strand
CATACAAATTGGAGCTTCCTGCAGCTTCTCGATTGCACCCATTTTTCCATGTTTCATGTTTAAAGAAGGTTATAGGCGGCAAGCTCCCCATTCAAACAATATTGCCAGAACTTGACAAGGAAGGAAAAATTATATTGGAACCGGAAGCAGTCACAGAAACAAGAAATCGAAAGCTATGAAATCGATCAATTTCTGAGTATCTTATCAAGTGGAAGAACTTATCAATTGAATATTCCACATGGGAGGATGAGAATTTTATATAGAAGCATCCAAAACTACTCAAGCATTGAGGACAACACTTTTTTGAAGGAGAGGGGCATGTTGGGTCCCTATAATACAAGTGATTACCCCATTAATATTGTAGTTGCATCCCTTATTAATATTGTTGTGCCCCTATTATCTCCATATTGTTATTACTGTGCCCCATAGAGTCCCTCTATTGCTATTTTTGTGGCTTTATATTATTATTGTTAGGTCGGTTGGGTTATATTGTGACTCCTTAGACTCCTATATATAGAAAGAAGGTTTTGTCATTTGAATCATCCAAGAATTGTTCATTTATGTAATATAAAGGAGGTTTCCCCCTTGAAGAGGCTGAATTCTAAGGTTTTGATCTATCTTTTCTATCTTTTCTTGAGCTAGTTTCATAACAATCTGACCATACTTCAACACATTAAACCTTTATTTTTTGCATTAGATGATGAGAATTTCTCGGCTCGAAAGCTTTGTGTTCTCAATACTTTAGCGACTAGATCTTAAGGGTTTCTAATGGCAACCATCTCAATGACGAGAAATAACAACCCCTGAGTGTTTTCTTTAGTAATGGGTATAGTAGACACCAATGTACTAAGGCTTTCCTCAAAGCTGAAAAAGGTCCTAAGGCTAAGAAAGAAACAGGGGAGCGTTTTTCTGGTGTACATCTTCCTTTTATGCAAGGGACCATGGACAAGATTGCGAGGATCCTAAAGAAGCATAAGGTTCCTTCAACCTTTAGGCCTCTAAAGACCATCTGAATCTCCCTAAGATCTCTAAATGACCCTGTGGAACCCACAAATATGAAAGTGGTTTATGTTATTCCTTGCTCATGTGGGACTTAGTACATTGGTGATACTGGTAGCTCGATTAATCAAAGGATTCATGAGCATGCACCTAAAATCAAGCATGGTAGAACTCACACCTCTTCTTTAGCAAAACATGCAAAAAAATCTAAGCATCACATCTGCATTAAGGAGGCCCATGTCATTGCCAGGGTTATTCATTTCCATCATCGTAAATTCAGGGAGGCCCTGGAAATAAAAAAAGGCAAAATAGTTTAAATAGATATGATGGTTGGAATGTTAGAAAAATATAGGTCCCTGTCCTGTCCTCCTAGTTTATAGTGTTTTAAGTTTTTGTTTGAGAATTGTTTTGTTTTTCAGGGTTTGAAGTTTCTATTTAAGAATTGTTTTGTTTTTATATCTATTTAGCTATTTGTATTTAATGTTAACATTCTTTTGATTGGTTTTCTCGTCATAATTTTTTTTTTCATCTTGATCTTTCTTGGCTATTTTTAGTATTTTTATCATCTCGTTCTTTCCTAACCATTTTGAGTATTCTATGTTAGACTTTATTGATTTTTCTTGGCTCCTTTTATTGATTGTAAGACCTTAGACCCTTATTTTTTGGTTGACCTTAATTCATTTATCCCTCCCATTTTGATTACTTTGGTTATATTTTAGTTACATTCACCATGAATATTTTAGTTTCCATTAATTATTATTTTTGTTATAGGATCTTGAGTCACTGATTTATTAATAAGGTCCTGACTCATCTTTATATATATTTTTTGACTTTGATCCCTGTTTGTAGTTTGAATTTGATTGTTTGTTTCTTGTTAATATTTGTATTTTTCAATATTTTATGATTTAATATTATTTGATTTTAATAATTATTATAAATTAGATATTATTATTCGTAAAATAATCGTTATTATAACCATTATATGAACCTATTGGTCTCTACATTTACCTCTATTTAAGCTTGTGCTATGGTCTACTCTTCATCTGGTCTTGATGATGAACAACACTAGCTGGTTCCAAATGCGTTGGGCAAAATTTTTCTCTTGTATGATTTCTATCAAAGGACATTTTAAATGAGTTTATTTATTACTTATTTTTTAATTATTTTTATTGATTGTAAGTTTATTTGGCAGAGCCAACAAAAACAAATATTAATTATAATAATCTACTAAAAATAAAATTTAAAATTAATTAAAAAAGTATTAGTGTGGATTAACTATTTAATATATTATTATAAATTATTTTTTTAATTTATATTTTAAGATATTTGAAAATTAAACTTATTTTTTATTTTTTATTCTCTTATGATGATGATAATTAACATCTATTGAGACTAATGAAGTCTATCCAACCTTAAATAAAAAGAGATTAATTGATACTTTTTAATATTTTATTTCTATGATCAGATAGAAGGGAAAGAAGCATTCCTAGATTACTCTAATTTTCATGACTAAACAAGTTAAGAAGGTTGGTAGTGTGACACATGTTTTGGAAATGAGAATGGATGTGGTTAAGAGCCAGCCAATCCAAAAGAAAGTTGTTTTCATCTTCAATCCATTTAGTATCACACATTTGACAAATTATTTATTCCCAAGGTGTTTTGGGAATGGACCAACACCCAATCTAACTTCGAAGCTTGTGGAAGTTAGTTCTTATCTTTTCAATGTTCATTTTGTTCTTAGCTTTGGTTAACACTGAAAGATAATTTTGGTTAGCAATAATGGGGTTGATCATCTCCTCATAATACCTTAGTTGGTTTTTTCCTTCCAACCCCTTATCATCCCACAATTTGTCCTTCAATCTAGAAGTGATAGTATTTTTAATATTATCTTTATTCTCCAAGATGATCTCCTCCTTTAACCTCCAATGTTAAAGTAAAGACTTAGCATCTTTGTTCCAACCCTGGTTGAGTCGGAGGTGAGGGTTTTGGCCAAAGTTGGAAGCAATTTTGGGTAATCTTTTCATTTCCATGTTGTAAATATTCTTCTTGTACATCAAATAATGAAACATAGTCATGCTTTCAATGGGGGAAAGGTTAGCTTCAATCAAGAGGATATATGTGTGTGTGTGTGATGTGCCTTAAGATATATTAATTTTGATTCATTTTTATTTATTTAAAAATTTAATTTTGTTAAATAAAAAATTATATAATTTATCATTTTTTATAAAATTAATTTACAAATATATATTATGAATATTATTTACAATAATATTTTTTTTAAAAGGGAATTCTATTACTTCAAAAATGGTAAATTAAATTTAAAGTTTCCATAAGTTAAAATGATATCTCACATGAGAAATCGAACCATAACCAAAATTTTACCCTCTGAAGGGACATTAGAGACATATGAAAACTAACATAAGTGAACCAAAGCAAAACTATGCTAGGATATTAACCTATCTGGCCATAATAAAAAACAATTACCAAAGGAAATCTCTAAACACAATCTATCATAAAATTAGGAAAGTGGTCCCAAATCTAAGTCTGTTACTAAGATAAGGTTGTTAGGTTTTCCCGAGGTCTCACAATTACTAGAAAAAACGCCAAAATGCTATCCAATCCTCATCATTCTTCAATCCATCATCTTAAATATGCAATCATAGTGTTTCATATGTCCATATATATGATCTAAGCTTATATCGTTATGAATATACCCCTTTCCATTTATAATTTAAATATGTAATTAGCATACCCAATTCAAACTAACAAAAATTAAATTATCTCATGCCTCATCTTATTACTTTCCCTGCAAAACTTAAATCGACAATCCACATAGTTAGTACTTAATTTGTGCAAAGGTATAGGAATAAAGCTGATAAATAAATTAATGTGTTAGAAGAAACTAATGTGATTTAAGATCATTGGGGTTATATTATCATTTTTACTGGAATATATAAATAAAATTTTATTTAAATAAGCTCCTAAAAAGAGATAATCGAAATTAGTGATAACAATAAAACAATTATTAAATTAGTGTTAAATATGTATACTAATAATGAAACAAGTCCATATGATAATTATTCTATGAGGCTTTCGTTCATGACCCTTAACATATTTAATTATACTTCCAAAATACAATTAGACCATTTGAAATACATGAAAGTATTATTTTTATTTAAAATGGGAAATGAAATATGTACATGTTTTCTATATGTTTGAAAAGCTAATGAAAGAACCAAATATATTTCCTTTTTCTTAATGTTTATGGTCCTTTGATAATGAAATAATTGACTCATTGTGTCCAATATTCAACCTATGTAAGGAAAAACTTAGTTACATGCAAAACATCACGAAGGTAGGACGTTTTTGTATGTATTTTGAGATACGACGGATTGGTTATTATGATGTTTTTTAGTTCCATACTTATAGTTTATTGTTGAAGCCTCAATAGTCATATTTTTGGTATATGCTATTATAGCATTATAGCATGTAATTTTCACTTTTATTAATGGAAATTATTATTTTTCGTGGAAAATATCATGTAGGTAGAAATAAAAAAAAACACTACATGCAATAAATATGCATCTCATTTGGCTATAATAATTCTTGTTGAAATGGTGAATGATGAATAAATAGACTATAAAAATCTTACAAAGCATGAATATAGATTAAATCGAATGAGAGATGATGATAATCATGTACTTAGGTAGTGGATGGCCATTATCATGGAATAAGAATATATGCCATTGAATTTTTATAATGTTTGTTGTAGTGGAAAATGATGAAGCATGATTAGACTATACTAAGATATCAAATGGAAAATGAAGCATGATTAGACTATACTAAGATCAAAAATGGAAAATGAAGCATGATTAGACTATACTAAGATCTCAATATGAAAACATGGACAAACCTCTAGTATGCTCCCAATGGCATCATCTCACAACATAAAAAAATTACAAGTGAAATGTTTGTACATTTGTAGTTTATTGAAGCACCACACCATAAACAAGACATCCTCCACTAGCACCTAAATTTGCTAAATGACCATAGATTACATAGTGGTTTTGATAACAACTCACTACATCCCATGGGAACTCATATCCACCGTAGATGTTGTAGCATCTTATATGTTAAAGTTTATGGATATATGTAATATATTGAGCCCATTTCAACCATGATCCTAGAGAAATTATAGAACTATCTCTATTGTTGAGGCTAATATGTGCTTGGATTCAAGAATTGGATGCTCAAAAATGTTTTTATTTACTTATTGATAACATAATAGTTATGGATTACAATATAAATGTATACAATCATTGTTTTGAATTCACTAGATAAAACTAAATATCAATTAGTACAATGGAGGTTATAAATTATAATAATTTTTTGGATGAAATTGTTAAGTCAAATTTAGGTCAAATTCCTCATTTACTCATGGAGGGATGATAACCCCAATATTTATCTAACATCACATTCTATGTGCATGGAATCACCACTCCATCACTTATTTGGTGTAATGGTGGATAGAGATAATGAATTATGGTTTTCCAAATGGGTGGCTTGCACCATATCATGAAGTGATGCAATGGAAAAGGAGGGGAATGGGAATAATGGATCTCTACTAAAGCACTATGTTCACTAAATATGAAGGAAGGACTTTCTCAACTTAACTTGCTATCGGACAACCTATCCTCAAAACAACTTAGAGGTTCTTTATCAGTCATGAATGGGCATCATATTTCTCAATATTTTCCCTCTGCTCTTCACTGTGCTTTATCTGATTTAGGTGGAATTCAATGGCATATTAACCCTAACATTATTGGTAACACTAGTTTTTCTTGTAGCAATGCCCATTCAAATATTTTATTTATATTGTATTTAAGGACATGGTGAAAAATAAGAATAGATACCCATGGGAGTTATGTTTTCATGTTTACTCACCTATATATATCTTAACATGTTAAAAAGCTAAGTGCATATGGACACATCTTAATATTCCATCAACAGAGTCCTCATTCAAGAGGGTTATTAACTTGCATTTAATTTGAGTGTATTGAGATGGACATTGATGTTAAAGCAATGATAATAACTATAAATTCATGAATAGTTCCTCTCTTCTAGATGTCAAAAGGTGAAGGCTTTGAAAGAAAGGAATGTAACTAGGTATGAAGTGCATAGTAAGGACTAGTACTAAGGTTAAATGTGAGTTTCAATATCAACAAATTGGACCACATACTTTGAGGTGTAATGCAAGGCTATGTTCCAATAGCTAAAAGTTCACTAAGTTTTAACAAGCAAGTGAGACCAACCATGGATGGTCACCAACAAAGACATAGGTGATAGGAGCAAAGATAGAAGTGGCAAAAGATTATAAGAGAAAAAACTTTTCCATATAATAAACATGGATATGTAAAAGGGAAGCCCACTGAGAATCACTAACACCACCTTACAATAAACATGGATAGGTACAAAAAAATGCTCACCAGAAACTACCATCACCATTTTTCCATTTACTAAGAATATCAATTACATATTAAAAAATAAAAATTAAAAATAATTTTTTCAAACATTCTCATAGTACAACATTAGAAATTTGGGAATCAATAATATAATCCTTCATCACCAAAATAAAAACCACTCCAAAATAAAAATGTGATAAATGATTTTTTAAGTTATAATGAGAAATGAACATTAATGTTGAAAACCTTGAAAATCAATGTGAATCTCATGCTCACTCAAATAAACAATTATCAAGGATGAATGAGAACCATGGCTACGTAAATATCTCACAAAGTCACACAAATTCTATTATTTTACTTTAGAATAAAATAAACACATTTGTAAAATAAACTAGCACAAACAAATTAATAAATGTGGTCAATATATGCCATAGGCATATATCCACTACATTCATATCCACATTAGTAAATTTGGTTGATATATGTCGATAGGCCTATATCAAACACATTCATAATTATTAGCTATATAGTAGGGATTGAATATTAATATTAAATATCATATGGCACAATTTAAGGATTGGGAGCTTGAGTGAAAAATGGCATGGAACAAGTTATATTTTTTTTGGGTAGAAGGCAATATTTTCTCAGGATTAGGTTGTACAGTTTGGAGCTAGGGGACGGGGTTGTCTCCACTCTGACAGTCTTATCAAGATTGTGTAGTTTTAGATGGATGGTGGTTAATTTATCCCTTTCTTTTTGCATGGTTTGTTTTATGGTATATTTTTCTCTATATTCTTTCCATGCGGTTTTGGGGTCTATTTATTTGGCACCATCAGAGTGGTGGAAGCATGGATGATTAAGAGGAGGTCGATTATGACTTGATGATCCCTTTTAGAGGGGCTATTTTTTTCTCTCGCGGTTATGGTTCCTATAGGGAGGGATGCAATTCTAACATTCGGAATATTAAAAGGGGGATTCCACTCTCTGATGGATTTTCTTGGTCAAAGGATTGTTTACATACTTGGTGTTTCTCTATAGGCTTCCAATGTCAGTTGTTTGGAGTCATTGCTAGAGGTGTCTCAGGTAAATCATTTTTCACCACCCATTTTTCCTTATTCTTCTAGTGAAGGCAATTTTACTATACAAGTCCCACCCTCCACCAATGAGGGGTTGTCAAGGTTTTCTTTGTCCTTCTTGATGGAGTTTCCTGAAGTATGTTTTCCCTTATCTTCTGTCGATGAGGAATTTTCATCATTTCTAGTATCTACATCTTGTCGTGGTTTTCCAGTGGTAATGAAGGATTTCACAGTCTCCTTTGTTGGTCATTGATATTCCTTATGTCAATGTCACTCTTCAACAATTTTTAGTGCTTCCAACGAGTTCTATTACTTTGAATGATGGGTCTTGTCCAATGACTCCTAAGGTGGAGTTGTGAAGTGTAGTTCACAGGTATCAAGAGGAAAGGGGAATTATCCAAAATGTAAGAAGGCCAATGTACTAAGGAGAGAAAAATATTTGTTTTCATATAAGATTTGTTTGGGGGATGATGTGGAGATGTATGAAGTTGTGGATTTAGCTGAGAAATAATTGGTGGGTCACGCTAGGGGTGAAATTTTTTGTCTGGAGACTTTAGTGAAATGGTGAAACCATAAGGTGGCCCCAAGGGTTTCCAAGGCTCCAAAATCAACCTGTTATCAAAGTGTTGGATACAATTAGTATTCAAGTCACATGAAGAAGTGGAGATAGTAGTGAAAGAGGTTTGGTCTATTAGCTCTACCCCTATAATTTTCAAGTTCTAGTCCTCTTTGTTTGATGCAAGCCAGGAAAAGCTTGATGTAGTTCCAGCATGCATTCGTTTCCATGGTTTTCTAACCCACATGTGGAACCCCCAGAGTTTCACAAATTTGGAAAATAGCTTGGCTTGTTTTATGGAGGCATACTACTCCTTTAAGGAGATGAAGGATATGTCGGTGGCTAGGGTGTTAGTCAGTCTGGATCATTGGAAGAATCTCCATAAAACCATGAACGTTGGAAAGGGTTGCATCATATTACAAGTATTAGAATATGAGGGCATACCATTCCAGTGCAGGAGGTGCCATAAATATGGTTACCTAGTACAAAATTGTAGTCTTGTGAGAAAGTTTCCAAAAAACAGAAGACTAAAGGTGTGGGATAAGTCAAAGATGTGGTTTATCAGTCAGAAGAAGATGTAGAGTCTAAATTTTAGGTTTTGTTGGGTTTTGCAGTGCCTAGTTCATTGTTGACTTCTCTAATGGCCTCTTTTTCAGAATGGTAATCCTTTTCTCCTTTAGACACAGGGTTGTAGTCGACAATGGGAACCTCAACCACCAGTACTTCTAATCCCCTTCCTCCTATCTCTCAACTTTTATTTTTATTTTTATGATATAGGAAAATATTGGGGTTTCTTTTCTTCTAGTTCATATTCTATGGTTTTTGAGAAGTTTTTCACTCCCTTATCCCCTACAAATGCCTCTTGCTTTATTTTGAATACTCCTCTCTAAGGGAGTCTACTTTCTTAGGGTTTTATGCTGATTTATATGGTAATGATGTCTTATAAAACTAAAGGTCAAGGCTTTCCCTCTTCGTGATTGCTGTTCTTCTGTGTGGGTTGGGTTAGGTCTCTACTTCTAGGATTCCTGTGAAGGGTAGGGGGAGGAAGTCTGATATTTTTCAGGGTAAAGAAAAGGCCCACAAGGAGATGGTTTTGGGTAGACAATATTTCATATAAGGTGCTCTTATAACATTAATAGCCCTCCATTGGGTACCAAAATGACAATAATTTCTTTCAATTATAGGGGTTGGCAAGTAATCCCAAAAAAACTTGCCTTTTAGAGATTATTATAAGCGGAGCTTCGTCATGTTATTTTTCTTCAGGAAAATCCTTAGGTGGGGGATAACATCTCAAATTATTTAGAGCCTATTCTTATTTCCTATAAATGAATCTCTTTGGATGTTCGTGGTTGGTTGGGGGGATTTTCCTTTGAGGTGTGATATGCGAAGATCCCTTAAATGTTGGCGGGTCGAGCACTGTCAACAATTTTGGCTCTAGATGGAGGGCCAATTGACAAGATGAGCCCTTGAAGTATGTTTTGAATTTCTGCACTCATTTAATGACTTCTTACACAATCATAATTGTAGAAATTTCCCACTGTGGATCACTTGATAATGCAATAGACTAATGCAAAATACTTGACCTACTTCTACAACCAATTTAGCGGAATCTTAATCGAACATGAGCAACATCAATTAGAACATATATAACTAATATGGAGAAATCAAACACACATAACACAAAGATATAACTAGGGGAAGCACAAGCCTAAAACCCCATCTCTATATTATCATACAAGTGGAAATATGTTCAAATTACACAAAGCCTTAGCTCAAAAGCTATCTAGCTCTCAGTACGATCCCTCTGCTACTCATAGACAGTCAAAGGCTTCTCAGAAACCTTCTCCTCTGCCCTCCAAGCCTCTTATTTCTATGCACAGATTTTCCTGGGTCCTCCAGCTGCAACCTGTGTGATTCTCACCTCACGCACAACACTGACCTCTGAAATAACTGCACAAAACTGAAGGAGATAAATCCTCATCATGGATGAGCTTCCTTTATAGGAAAAATATTCATCAACTGATAGTACATTGTCCCTTCTCTGATCTCAACTGGGTCTCTGTCTGAACTGACATGCATGAGTTATTCATGATAGAATCTTTAGTTATCTAAAGTACAACAGTTATATGCTAGCATGCATTAACTAACTGAACTTACATAATTTAAACAAACTGTTTAAATCAAATATAACTAGACTTGACTTTGTTAACTGAGCCAAATAATTACTACTCAAATTAGAACTCATCCTTATCTCTTTAACTGATGGATAAATTCCTCAATTAATAGATAAATTGTTGCATGTCCTCACATAGACTTCAAGTTTGTTTTTCCTTAACTAATTAATTCAAACTAAACTAATTAATTAATATTCAAACTGTTCGTAAGACCAAATTTGAACTTTACTTCCTATTTAAGATTAGGGACTATCTAAAAATAGGAATCCAACTTGAATTGCTAAAATAGAACTTCTATTTTTAGCACTTCCATTTTTCATTCCCTGTTGCCCAATCTAGCATTGATGCCCAAACTGCTATTTTTAGCAGTGCTATTTTTAGAAATTTCTTGTTGCCAATTTCAACACTCCCTCTCAACAAGAAAGGCTTCCTCTTGAACCTGATCCTATACCTCTGGAATGTTTTGCATGCAACACATCTACCAAGTGTGGTTGCTCGAGCAACTCTCGGAACAAAATAAACTCCTAAGTGACCTCTCTATTGGGCTAGAAACATACTCTGATGTTGAAGATCTACCTATTGCTAACAAGTGCTCCCTCTCTGACCTCTGCGCTACTTCAACATTTCCATGCATCTCGCACCATTGCACCTTTCTCTATGCTACCCTGCACTGTGCAACACACTTGTGCCTCTCACATTGTTGCAGCCTGCATGCTCTACGTTGTCCTGGCATTCCCTGCACTGTAGCTCTCTCTACCACTCCATCTGCATCTGTCTCTACCCAATCACTCAATTCTTGCTACTCCACATCGGGGCTTCTGTAGTAAAGTCAAATCAAAGAGGTTGGGTACCTAAAGGATCCTGCACCTCCTCCTTGCGACGATCACTCCACATCGCCCCACCTCCTACCTAGAGGTATGGCTGCATTTGATCCCTCTGCCCACCTGGCTCAAAGTTTCCCCCTACTAAAGGTCTCTACATAAGTATATGTCTCTACTTGATCTCCTTTCAGCTTCTCTAGTTGTGGCTACTCCATAACCTTCTGAAGTTGCTGCACCAATTGTGGCTCCTCCACAATCGTCTGAGACTTCTTCTGCCACTGCATGTTGAGAGGTAATTTACTCTCCCTCTCAACCACCAAGTATCTAACCTTTGACTTGCTCCTCAAGGCTTTGCATGCTTCTTGTACCTCAAGTGAATATAGGATCTTGGCTAGCACACCAATCTATTTCATATTTCCTGCCGTCACGATTTTTTTTGGAAAAGGAGCTAATTTTAAATCAGCGATATCTCCCTCCTCCAAACTACGATTCATCCACTTTTTTATTTTTTATTTTGGATATTTTTCCACAGGGAATCTAAATCTACTATTTGTTTCTGCAAATTTTGTATAGAAATTTTCAGATCTTCTCTGCACACTCTCGACCCAAAACTCAAAACTTTGAAATCTCCTCTTCTTGTATATTGTTCTTCCTTGATCACCTATGCTCTGATACCATGAAGAATTTTTTAGAATTCTTCTACACATTAGCTAGCTCTGATACCATGTAGAACTTTTCTACAAATTAGCTAGCTCTGATACCATGTAGAAATTTCACCACCTGTAGATAAAACTGATATATGCAATGTACTAAAGCATACTACTCGATCTACTTCTACAACCAATTTAGCAGAAGCTTAATCGAACATGAGAAACATCAATAAGAACACATATAACTGATATGGAGAATTCAAACACACATAACACTGAAGATATAACTAGGGGACAACACCAGCCTAAAACACCATCTCTGTATTATCATACAAGTGGAAATATGTTCGTATTACACAAAGCCTTAGCTTGGAACCTATCTAGCTCTCAGTACAATCTCTCTACTACTCATAGATAGTCAAAGGTTTCTCACAAACCTTCTCCTCTACCCTCCAAGCGTCCTATTTCTATGCACATTTTTTTCTTGGGTCCTCCAGTTGCAACCTGTGTGATTCTCACTTCACACACAACACTGGCCTCTGAAATAACTGCACAAACTTGAAGGAGATAAATCCTCATTATGGATGAGCTTCCTTTATAGGAAAAAATATTCATCCAAATGATAGTACATTGTCCCTTCTCTGATCTTAACTGGGTCTTTGTTTGAACTGACATGCATGAGCTATTCATGAGAGAATCTTCAATTATCTGAATTACAGTATTTATATGCTAGCATGCAATAACTAACTGAACTTACTTAATTTAAACAAACTATTTAAATCAAATATAACTGGACTTGACTCTGTTAAGTGAGCCAAATAATTAGTACTCAAACTAGAAATCGTCCTTATCTCTTTAACTGATGGATAAATTCCTCAATTAATAGATAAACTATTGCATGTCCTCACATAGACTTGAAGTTTGATTTTTCGTAACTAATTAACTCAAACTAAATTAACTAATTAATATTCAAACTACTGGTAAGACCAAATTCCAATTTTAATTCCTATTTTATGCTAGGGACTGTCTAAAAATAGGAATCCAACTTGAAATGCTAAAAATAGAACTTCTATTTTTAGCAATTCCATTTTTCATTCCTTGTTGCCCAATCCAACACTGATGCCCAAACTACTATTTTTAGCACTTCTATTTTTAGCAATTTCTTGTTGCCAATTTTCAACAATAATCCTGACATGTTTTTCTAGAGACGTAAGTCTACAAGTGTCAGCAAGCATTGTGGATGAATTGTCAACCCTTAAGTTCGATGGAAAGGGTGAGACAACCTTTCTTGAGAATACTTTTCATTTTCTTGAATTCTGAATAAAGAAAAACATAGGATGCTGCTTGTAGGTTGTTCATCATAATGTTCAAAGGGCGTGTATGGAAATGGTGTCAAACATTAACTGATGCCTCCATACACTCTTTCAGGCATCTTTTCATAGAATTGTCTCACGCTTTTAACATGTTCGATCGTAAACGTGTGAGCAAGAAAACTTTAGAATTGTGAATATCACCTGATGAACCATTGCATCATTTTCACAATCATTTTATGCATTTGTATTTCGAATATCCGAAATATAAATTTGATTGGAATTTATTGACAATAATATTTCAATATCTTGTTCACATTTCAAAAAATCACACTAGTTAGAATCTTTTGAGCTTCTCCCAAAATAACTTGGTGTTAGAGATTCTAAATATGTGATGGACAAGGTTTCTATTCCAAGTGACCCTCCATCCTCCTCTCATCAAATATATCTAGTTCTACAGGCTGAGGTAAGTGAAGTTAAAAATTCATCTGTTGATCTATTGCCATCTTTTCCCACCTCAAATACTCAGGATTTTAGACCAGGCTTGGATGTCATTCTGATGATTATGATGAAGTTTTATCTCCTCATCCTCCATCCTTTGGTCCTTCTGATCCTCCAAATTGTGATGTGTTGTTCTCACCTGTTTCAAATATCTCTTGTGATGTTCACAAGGATCAAGTGTTGGATGGAGTTGGTGTTGAGTAGCCAACTTGTGATATCATTCATGATGATTATGTAGGGGAGCCCATAGCTAAACAAGAATTTGCAACGAAGGATGATTATCTTCCTCCTGCACCTCTCCTTCATTATCCTGACATTTCCAATGATTCGATGATTTCTATTGAATCTTGTGAAAATTTATTTTCTGATGATGTTACTACCTTTGATCATTCACAGAACACGCGAGATGTCATTTTTTCATCCATATGTGGAGAGGATGAATATTCTACTCATGATCTTGCTAATCTCTCATCTCATCGTTCATAAAACTTAGAGGGTTAAATTTATCATTTTTCAACTTCCCCTCTTTGTGATTCATCAGATCATGAGGATGCCTCTGCCTGTGATCTTGAAATTTCTAATCATGGTTGTTGCGACCTCTTCATTGATTCATTCAGTCATGATTCTGATTTTTGCGCTATTAGTATTTCCCATCCACTGATCTATGATGGTCCACCTTATGATGAGTTGGAAATTCCTCAAGTTGTCAAGACACTTCAGCCTAGCTAATGGTTTGTCAGGTTCTTGTAGTCTTGAGGTTAGTTCCAATTATTATTAGAATAGTGTTGAATCTTTTGGGGCCCCTCATCTTTTTATTGCACATATTAAAAATCAATCTCTCTTATAATTGTCATATCCTCCATCTGTATTACATGATCCTATCGCTTAGTCATTGGAGGAGTCGTACATGGTGAGCACTCTTGCAAAAAAAATAATTCTTATTTCTTTATGTTCTCTCCTCTTCGTAGTTCGAAAGTTTGTGCCTGCATGTCTTCAGCTAGCAATGTGTTTAAATACCATGGTACATTTGCAGAGTTCCTTTCATGCGCTTTTCATTTTTACTTTTTTTGCAGATTCATTCACACTTCAAAATATTTGGTTTGTATTGGCTTATATTTATTCTTTGTTAGTATGCATGTATATCTTTCTTAACATGCATTCCCTCACCTACATAGGCCAACCAATGCACTGATGGACTCATTGAAAGTATCACTTTACATAAGTGTGGCCTATGCTCTATTTAGGTTAGGAGTTGGAGTTTTTTTTTTTTTTGATTTCCTTTAATTTATTTTGATTTTACTCCGCTTATTTCCTCTCATTGGTTTTATTTTCAGTTGTAGCTTAGCTTCTGCATGAGACCGTGTTTGGCTTCTCAGACAAGCTCGTTGAAATCCAAGAGGAAGTTGTACCAATACCAACACACGGTTATTCGTCTATTCCCTCTATTTATGTGAATCTTGCATTTATTTTATTTGATGATACTCTGATGGAAAATATGTTCCTTTCAGAGAGAATCATGGTGAAATCATGATGCTTGCACTTTTAACTAGTATTTCCTACTCTAATCAGTTTTCTATTTTCGGTTAATCCTTGTCAACTAAGTCGAGTAAAGTAAGGAAAGGGGGAAAACCTTAACAAGTATGTTAGAGTTATATATAAATATACTTCTCTGAAGGGATAACCTCTTATGTTCTCAATAAGTCAGGATCCCTCTTTTGCCTCGTGAAATAAATAAGTGCCTATGCACATTTCATTGAACAAATAAAAATGCAAAAAATAATGAAAAATGAAATAAAGGGAGAAAGAAGAGAAATGATTCCTGCACAGAGAGGTGAAGCAAGCAACTCCACCAGGGTATTGTCCAGGCTCACTCGTAGCATAGCAATGCTTGTGTTCCTAAAGTGACTCCACCAGGGTATTGTCTAGGCCTGCTGGAAACGGAGCAACACCAGCGATGAAAACTAAGACTATGAAAATATTTTTACTTTGTGAATTTATATACTCATCCCCAATCAAAACAACTCAGCCTAACTTGGCTTGGTATGTGCTGCCGATTGAAGAGAATGGTAAGGACTATATCTTTAACTCAAGCTAAGTGAAGAAACTATGATAATTAATGAACTAAGCAATACTTCTAGAAGATTTAGACCTGTATTGCATGAGACAAGGTCCATATAGTAGAGTTCTACCTGTGTGTCTAGAGTGTTATAGCAGCTACAACCACCCTAAAAAATTTGTTTGTGCTTCGATTTTGGAGCCTCCCTTCTTTTCCATAAAATCTCATCTTGCATTGCTCTAGGTATTCATGCTTTGGATGAGACTCATATTTTCATTTTTTCTTGTGTTTGCTCACATGCCTTATCTTTCTAAGTTACATGATGATCTCCCAATTTGGTCTCACAATAGTTTTGGGCTTCCCTCCAAAAACTGTGTAATCCTTGAGGGCAAGCAACCTTGATGATAGGAATTGCACATTCCTGACTAGCACCCAGCCTTGAGCTCAAAAACTATGTATTCATGGAAGGAAGCCCAATACTGAGACCAAAAACTACATAATTCATCACTAAGCTCGGAAAATGCACAGTGCACTGAGCCTAAGAGTTTCCTAGTTCCCCAAAATTGTGTAGTCTTTCCTCACAATGTGCATGGCAGGCTTCCCTAGAAAAGCACTAAAAATAAAGGAAATAAATCATCCCAAGTAAATAGGGATATATTTTTAGTATCTTAAAGGAGACACATTTCTATTTTTATAAATTTCTGCCAAGTGCCAGTTTTTCCTTAATTTTAGGTATGCACATCATAAAACCTCATTTTCTCAAATCTAGTTAATCAATGCCTCTAGAGTTCATTTTCGCATTTGATCCTAAAGCTCTATCATTCCTGAAGAGATCAAGGAACCTTCGGTTGTGTCATCGTCACTTTTCCAAGTGACTTTTGCTTTTATTGTCTTTTATCGCTTGTTTTGTCACTTTTTGTCGTTTCACTTGTGTGAGCGTTGTTTTGCTTATTTCCCTTCATGTTACTAGAATTTCAACTTGTTTTAACTTTTAGAGGAATTTTTTCTAGTTATTTCTTGCCCTTCACAAGTGTCACACCATTTTTCATGTTTTTTCACTCATGGCCGCCATTGTGGTGACTCTCCTCACATAGTTGATCTCCCTTATGTTTGATTAGTTTCTACACTTGATCCACATTGATTCATTCACACTTAGTTTTACACTCAATCTCACATGATCATTCACTTCTGCACATTTTTCACAGTTCCACTAGGAATATTTGTACTTCCCTTGGCGGGATTTTTCCTTGCATAGCTGGGCACTAAAAAATTCAAAGGCCCAAGCCTCAAGCTGCATCCACGGTTGTTGGTACTGCATAGTGCTTAGTTCCCAGATGTAGTGACTCTCTTTTTCCAATGAAAACTATACAACCCTTCCCATCAGATTCCTAGGTTTCTACTTGATCATGCTTTGAAGGCAGATTTGCTAAAGTTAATGTTTTATTTCCATGAGTGTCCTTTTTGTCCCACAGGTACCACACTTGTGAAGCACTTTCTCCCAACAGTCATTGTTAGCATGTAACCAAAGAGAGGTGCTTCAACAGGGAAAACTAAAAATAGTACTGGGGAATTAATTGAGAAAACACCATTATAATTGTCAGCATATGCAAACACTCAACTATTTATAGAAAAGGAGTCAACACTAACATGGCAGCAATTCTAGTAGCAATAGAAGAAGGTAGTGACTCGGTACAAGATAAGGGAAAGAGAAAGGTTGCAGACAGTATAGAGGGGGAACAAAGATGAAAGATGAAAGAATATACAACCTTCATGTAGGCATCTTTGGCAGCATAAGAAAAAGGAAGAAGAGGATACAAAGAGAAGAGTAGGGGAAGAGATAAAAGTAGAGCTTGTAGGAAATTGAACTGACGGCGTATAAAGCAAAACAAGAACTAACACAAGAATGGGAACAAAGGAGGAAATAACATGAGGAGAAGTAGAAGAAGGAAGAAGAAGAAAGAAAAGGTGCAATGCTAGGAGAAATAGGGTTGATTCAATTTGAAGAGAAAGGACATAACCAACCAGTAGCAGAGGGGCAGAGCAAACAAATGCAAAATCGGGAGCTTGCTAAATAGATTGAATACTTTATGGAAGTTGCAGACATGGATTTGGAACCAGTACCACAAGATGAAGATGTTGATATGATGCCTAGTGCACCACATGTCACTATTTAGTCTCCACCACCTCTAGCTGCAGAGTTAGCCTCAAGCGAGGAACGAGACATAATTATTCTTAATGATGATCCAGTAATGGATGTGTACAATCTGTCATATAATGAACTTCTGAAGAGTATTGTATAAGCACAGAGAGAGCATTTTCTGGATGATCATGCATCACCTGTATTCATTATAGAAAGGGTTATAGTGGCAGACATCAGCAGGAATCCAAATTCAATTTCCAAAGCCAACTTGGCCTTTGCGGATGTGATGAGATCAAACACTTAGTATTTAGTGGCTGAGAGTAACCAATTGAAACAAAATCTAGAGGTTGCCTGATAAGAGATAGAATAACTTCACGAAGAAGTACAAAATGCAGCTCCTGCATAGGTCTGCTTGGGGGAGGTGAGAGCAGCAATACTTGGTGAGGTATCCACACTTGAAGAGATCATGTGGAAACTCTATGAGGAGCTCATGAACATAAGTAAGGCAATTTTCTACTTTCATAGCTTGCAATAATAGAGCAAGTAATTTTTCAAGACTCTTATGAATGTGAAAACTGCCATCACCACCTTGCAAGAATGGACAATGTGATACAAATGAACACCTCTTATTTTGGTAAAGAAGATGAAGCCACACGCAGGTTTGGAGAAAACAAGAGTTTGAATATTGATTCAGAACAACAAGTAGCTCACCTCATTCATTGGAAACATTCTTTCCTCATACGTATGGTTGTACAACAATTTTGACTTCATGGTGAGAACCCACAAAATCCCATTGGCCAGCTCTCTCACGAAAGCTAAACACAAACACCAATTGAAGTAGGAGATTGAAGAGTACTTGGAGCAACTAAGATAGGTTTCCAACAAGGAGGATTTAGAGTTGAATAGGCAAAAAATGCAGAACTACATCAGTGGTCCCGTCCAGATCAGAACCACATCGCTCCTGCTCAAGAAATAAGTTAAGACTCATTCCAAAACATTGTACCTATATGCTATGGAGGTTAGAGTCCACTTCCAACCTAATGCCATCATGTAGTGTGGGGCTGTCATTGTACAGTACTAAGCTTGGAATTGATACGTGACTAAGAAGCATCAAGTGGAAGTTACCGAGCTAGACTATTCCCAAACTCAAGGATCATGGTGTCTTGCCTTATTAGGCTGTCAACTTGTCCCTCCCCTATTTTTCCCTATATGGGTATGAGTTTAAAATGTAATATTATTTGTAATTATGTTGTAAGTAAAATTCCAAGTGCCAATATTGGAATATGAAGAGTCATCATGTAATGTAATGTGTCATTTTGTAAGGAATTTGAAGAGTCATGAGGGTAGTCCAAAGGTCATGAAGGGGAGTTGAAGAGTCACACCCTCTTGTTATAAATAGAACCTCACAACTCATGTAAAAGGCTTTTGGGAGCCAATATTTTGGCTAGATAGGCTTATAAGGAGTTTGGTCGTATTGTGAAGATCCTTGGCTTCTCCGTAGCATAGAGCGAGTGTACTCCTTTGGAGGAGTAAGTCTTGAGTATAATGTTTTACTATTGGGGCTAGTGGTTGTCAACGGTGTATATATGAAAGGAAATTTCACTTATAATATTAAAATTAGAGCCAACATGCTTTCATGCATATTTGGAAAATATAGTATGACTATAATGTATGTTATTTAACTTACACTTAGTCTTATGAACTATTTCGTTTGCATTTGTATGAATCTTGTTGGATGTGTGTTGCTGTATTAACTTATCACTTTAACTTGTGGACTATTTCACATCTTAGCTTGTGATGTCATTCTAATAATGTGTTCCCCTCAATTTGGGTACTATTACATGCTTCCAAGGGGTGCACTTCTTTTTCCCTTCATGTGTTGGAACCTTCATGCATCGCACTTGACTCCCCGCAGGGTCACACACTTTCTCTCACCAAAGTTATCATACTTACCTTTGCGTGTTTCCACAGTCAAGGCATAACATTACCACCAACTGTTGGGAATCCTACTCCAACTGGTGTGAGGTATAGTTGGGACTTCATATTGGGGAGATCCCCTGAATGTTGGCAGGTCCAGAACTGTCAACAATTAGGAAGAAGAAACTCGGCAAGGAGTACATCTTCTTTCCCACACACCAACTGAAAGAGAGTGAATTTGTGCAATTTATTAGTAATAGTTTTGTAATCCCAAAGTGTGGTAGGAGCTCTTTCATCCCAATTGTCTCACTAAGTAGAACATATATCAATAAGGCATTTCTCCAAAATCTTGTTGAATGCCGCCATTGTACCATTGTTTTGAGGATGGTATGTATTACTCATATGATGTTGGATAAGGAATTCTTGAGTTAGATTTGTGATAGTATCATGAATAAACTGAGCTCCTTGATCATTGGTTAAACTTATCGCACAACCAAACATTGTAATGATATTCTAAAAAATGAATCAAGTTGTCGTATTAGTGATACAATCTTTTACTGGAGCAACCTCTTCCATATTGTAAGATATTTGATTGCAGTAATAATATACTTGGCTTATAAAAGTTGCCCGAGAGGTTTGCTTTGTCCAATGAAGGCAGTCGTCCACTTCTCAAAATCTTGTGATGTTGAGGATAAAACAACTTTATCTAGATCAAATGATATACCAACCTTACAAATAGTATGCCCCAATGAATTTCCAAAAGGCACACAAAAAATACACTTCTTCAAATTAAGAGAAATTTGTAATTGCCTACATCGGTAAAACATTACCCTAAGCAAAATTCAGTGTTTCTTAAAAATAATTTGGATAGATCAATCATCCATATAGACTTCAAGAAACTTATGTATATACTCTCAGAGGGTTGAAACTACGATCTTTGAAAATATTGTTAGAGAATTCTTGAGGCCAAATGGCATGACATGATAAGCATAGGATCCCCATTCTAATGTAAAAGTAGTATTTTTATTATCCTCCTCAACAATTCGAATATGGAAATAACCTAAAAACCATCTGTGAAGGAATAATCCTATCATTCTGCAACATTATTGAAGTCCTCGTCATTGAAAGGAGTAGGGAAGGGGTCATGAACACATGCATTATTCAGGTTGCAATAATATACACAAAAGATGATCTCCTCATAATGCTTATTGGCTTTGATGACTATCGTAATTATCTAATTGGCCTCATCCATAGGAAAAATGAGCCTAACTTCCATCATCTTATCAATTTCCTTCTTCACTTTCTCCTTGACTCTGGGACTCAACCAATATGGACGATGCTTTATAAGGCATGCATCTGGCTTGAAGGGTTGTAGATGAGGAGCATCTTGAGGGGGGTCATCCTTGATACTTAACTCCCCTTCATATTTCCTAAAAGGGAGATGTATAAACCATTCCAAATATTCATTATTGGGTTCGTTATTGATTTTTAAACAAGAAACAACCATCCGGAATGTTGAATCAAGTATAGTCCCACAACCTATGTCATTGAATAATTTTGTAATAGGTTTCCCATCAGGAAAATAACTCATTTTACTACTTTGAAATATTCTATAATACAAGAATATTTATATGATAAATTTAAATAAGCAGAAAATTGAGAAGTCAACTCATCCCATCTAGAAGTTCATCCCTTCATTCTTCCTTCAAATACCAATCCTTAGGAATGCCTCCTAAAGTATGAATGAACATAAGTACACACAATTTAATAGGTAATATTTTCCTTTTCCATATTGCAACACAAGCCTTGAGATATTTTTTAGGACTAGTATGTCCTTGACACAAATAAACTATATGAAATCCCTTTTTGCCTCAAAAGATCTAAATAAAAGAGCAGACTTGTCCATCTCCTAATATGAAATTTACCATGATGGGTAACCCACCAGTGAGCAAGAGTATATTGTAGCGCAACATCCATTAAGGGTAGCCTTTGATTCTCGAAAAATACATTCAATATCTTAGAAAAATTTATCTATAGGAAGAAGAGTATTAAAAATGAGATAATGTATTACCTATGTTCTAATCCATCAAGTAGATTGAATAGTTGCGCATCTCCTAGAACATAATTTATGGCCTCCCTCCTACCATATATCAATGCAACATATGAACCAACATATGTGTCATTAGGGGATTTTTAGGTCTAAAAAGGCGCCTCCTAAAAAAAATGTACAACAAAAAGAAACTTTATAAGAACCAATAAGACGATGTCAACCATGGGGGATGATTCACCATTTTTAGAGTAAAAAGGTAAAAATATTAAAAACTAATAAAATTATAAAACTACTTTTTCAGCTCATATTTTTATCTTATCTCCCTAAGGTTTTACTCAAATTTTGGGCGGGAGTACTCGTTGGATGAAAAATTTTATTCATCATCCAAAGAGTACTCATGTTGCATATTTTTGATGGACCCTGCTACACGAAAAATGAGAAATACATGAAAACGTGTGATTGCAATCACATTTTTCATGTATTTCTCATTTTTCGTGTAGTAGGGTCCATCAAAAGTATGAAACATGGGTACCCCTTGGATGGGGAATCAACTTTTTCATCCAATGAGTGTTTCGGCTCAAAATTTGAGTAAACCCATAGGGAGATAAGTTGAAAATACGAGTTGAAAAAATAGTTTTTTTTTCCCTCTAAAATTTTATGATGTAATCTAATTTTATTTTATTATTTCCACTATTATTTTATAATTTCCTTAGGAGGCCCATTATAGACCTCAAAAATCCCCTAATGTCTAGATACTTCACCAACTAACAAACCCCTTGGATGTAGGATTGATATAATCATCCCTCTGTCATGTAGTCAACTAATATAATTGATCATGAACATTTGTGTCTTTCACATCATCAAAAGGTTCTATGTATATAGGACCTCGATAATGATCCAATTGTTGGATAAATCTTACTCCATCAACCTCAAAATTCATGGTTTCTCACTTCAGGTCAATAATGGCAGAATCAACCATCAATAGGGTCGTAAATGGATCTTTATCTCTAATGATATCAATAACTTCAAAATACACATAAGTTTTAACACCTACAACGTCCACTTCTACATCTTCCAATAGACCAGTGGCAAATATGAAATACTAGTTAGCCATTTGCAACTTAATCGAAGAGACTAATTTGGGTCTTCCTAGTGCCTCCTATGTATTCTTAGGAAGAATATTAATATCAAAACCAAAATCTAGAATATTGTCCTTAATTTGATGACATGTAATTTGGTTAGATATTCAAAATTCTCTCCCAATCCTCCTCTTGTTACGCTTGACTCTCCGACTCTGAAGTTCTGGAAAGTTTGCAAAAATGGGTCATTTAGAAAACTCCTCATCTATCATGAAGCTCTTTAGTTTCTTCCACAACTAATGAGAGATTTTTTGATTGCTAAGAATATCAAGAAATAGTTGGAACTACATAGTAACTAGCTATGAGGAGTCTGAAGAAAATTGACGACTAGTTGGTGATCTTATTTCAAGGGATGAAGTTTGGACATTTTCTAATCCTGCAACTCTAGGGCTATGAGAAGAAGAAGAAACTATTTCCTTGAATATATCAGCATCATATTTATAGTATACCTTTTGTTGAATAGGATCATACTAGCACGTGAGGGTGTAACAACCCTAGGTTAAAAGTTTCACATAATAAAGGACATTAAAAGAAAAAATACTAAGACCAAGGTCATAGACAAATATTCTAAGTTGAATGTTGGGCAAACATTATAGTGGGAATCAATTGAGGTTTAATAATGGTTATGGAAATTGGAAAAGAGGCAATAGTTGGTGTTTAATTATAAAAATAAAGGAAAATAGGAGAAAAGGGAGATGAAGAGACACAAATATGCATGTAAGGGAAATTAGAGAGAAAATGAGGAAAATTAAAGAAAAGGAGACATAAATTATAAAAAGGCTTCAAAAAAATAATTCACATTTTTTTGTTAGGTTTTTATTTGGATGAGTTTCAGAGAGAGAGAGAGAGAGAGAAAGCAAAGGAAAGCAAGGGAGCACAAGGATAAAGTTGGATCAACATATTTAATAGGAAGGTGTGGTAGGTAATAGGTTTCATATGTGATTTCCTTGCTAGGATGTGAATGCATCGTACATGCATTTGATTATTTGGTTTATTTGTTTTCATTGGCATGGGTTTTCTTAGACTAACAATGGTTTCATCCTTTCCTTTCCATTTCCTTGATAGCTATGGTGTGATGGGATTCATTATTGGTTGAGATTTGGATCACTGGAAGGTTTTGTATCTAGTTTAGATGGTCTCAAGAAAATCCCAAGGGTTGGGAGTGGAGATTATTTTCTATAGGAAGCCCTCGATAAGCAAGTAGAGACAAGGAAATTCCTCTAGGTATGGTGGAGGAATCCTATGGAATCCAAGTTGTTTTTGGTTTCGTGATCTGGATATCCATTTAGGTGAGATCATGGTAGCTTAAGGGTGGAGGTGGTTTAACCTCTGGAATCCTTGTATGGTTATGTCTTGCTTTATCCCATGAGATCCCACATTCATGCTTGGAATATGGCACAGGGGTGATGGGATGAAAGAGAGATTTGGTTCATCCCAATCTATGAGAAGTTGGTACATGGAAGTCCCTGCCTTGATTGGATTTTGCATATATTAATATAATTTATCTTCCCTATAGTGATTTATGAGCACATGTACTGATTATTATGTGATCTTATGGATTCTTTGTCATGGTTTCTATTAAGGTTATATGTTGGTTATATGCATGGTTCTATGATGTGCTCTAGTTATATATCTTAGTTTTAATTTTATAAGTTATTGAATGGTTGATGAATGCATGGACTAACAAGTGTTTTTGTAGCTAACTAGAAAGGAAATAGAGTCTTCTTGGTGATTCTCAAATGAAGTTAAGAAGATTACAATTAAATATGAATTCATGACCTGTAGATTCTATGTTTATCATATGTTTGAAGAAATGAGTATCAGGAATTTGGAATGTCTAGGTCAAGATCTTGCTCAAGTTCTGAATGGTTGGAATTGTTATCATCTAAGTTATGTTTCGAGAAAGTTATAGTTAGTTCTAGCCAGTGGTATGGAGGATAGCCTAAAAAAGAGGCATGTATCTTGCCACTACATACACAGAACTGGGAACTTTTGGTCATAACTGCATGTAGGTAGGATTGTGACTGTGGTTGGAGCCTCATAACTACATGCATAGTGTGCCAAGGGTGCGGTTGGGAGGTGAAGATAGTGAAAAGGTAGTTCCAACTTAGGATATGTTCATTAGAGGTTATGGACTAACTTTTGGGTGATCTAGTAATCCTATGAGGTATCAAAATGTTTTTGGTTTGTTGGCCCCACTTCCATAACTAGAACTTAGAGTTCAAGTCATATCATAGCGACACGTAGCTCTTGTTTACGCCAGAGAAATTCTAAAAGAAGGTAAATGTGGGAGGGGTCATTAGAGGGTGGTATTAATGTTTCCAAGTTCAAACACTTGTATTGGATGGGCTAAATGCATATTTTTAAGCATGCACTGTGATGGTTATAATTATCATGCATATGGTTATTATTGTATTTTTGTGTTGTTATGCATGATATTGATATGACAATTTCATTATATATCTATATCATGTTAATATGGACTGATTGTGTAGATGAAATATCATCCCCTAAGATACATTGAGATATGACTTTGATTATGATTTTTGGCTTATCTAACAAGGAATATTCGTAGGAAATAAAATGCCAAGGATGGAGAGCAAAATGGTGGACTACAATTCATATGACTCCTTTTACAGACTTGATGTGAATTCCATGAAATGGGAAAGGTCAGTTGAGAAGAAAGGAGAGGAATTTTCTCCTGATCTAGTAGATACATTGAGGAGTCTGAGGGCAGAGATCACAAGTTTCAATGCATATAATAATAGGTTGATTGAGGCATGAGAAAGGCTTCCAAGAGCTTAAGAAAATTAGATAAAAGTTAGTGTAGTGATTCTATAGAGCCTTTCATAGTTACAAAAGCAAGGAAAAATGGGGATCAACCATGGAGATAGGCAGGAGGAGGATACTAATGAGGCAAATGGTAGCAGGTCTTAGAGGAGGCACAATTTAGATAGGGAGGATATAATGAAGAGTGGCGTATTCTTGGATACATTTGAGAGGAGGAATGTTATGCATGGGTTTAATTCTAGTTCTTCTTCCAGGAGACATCATCGTCATCATCGTCAATTCCATAGGAGTAGTGAGTACTTTCTAGAGAAGTTCAATAAAGTCAATCCTCCTACATTTGATGGAGAGATGAAAAAATTAGAAGATACAGAAGCATGGCTACTTGGGATGAAGTAGTTCTTCATATTGCATGGCCATTCAGAAAACATGAAAGCTAAGATAACTAACTTAAATCTGAAAGGGAAATAATATATTTGGTGGGAAGATGTGAAGAATGTTAGAAGCATTAGAGAAGAGGACCTGGAGTGGGATGATTTTGAGAGATTATTCAAGAAGAAGTACCTATCTGAAAGATACTATGATGATAGGGCCAAGGAATTCTATGAGATGAAGATGGGTTTTGTAACAGATGATGAGTACACAAGAATATGCCTAAATTTTTTGAGGTATGTGATTAGCACCAATATTGCAGCAAGGATACTGCAACTCCTGGGGTTGCCAACTTTACTTCATCAACCCAGGGTTCATACAAACTTGGAGGTGACAATGTTGTATACACAAATAGATGCAATGGGTCCACTCTTTTGTCACTACTAAGCTAGGAGATAGACCACTATGGTTTATCAAACCAAGCTTCTATTTATTTAAAAGAAGTTTGATTAACAATTGAGAAAGGAGGATTTTACCCTAATTGATAGAATTGAAATGCTACCTACTGCAATAAAGAAAGACTGAAATATATGCTTAAAGCACACCACTCATCTAGCTATTTGTTAAGATACCTTGCTTTAGAATAATTCTAAGCTAACACAAGTGAAACCCTAACTAATCTAAGCATGCAATCTCATTTAATCAATCACTTAACTATTGTGCATATCAATAAGCATAACAACTTTTTCTTTTTTGTCTTTTTGTGGAAACATGAATACTAATTCTTCTTGATTGTATGGCAGGTGGGCCAGGTGTGGAGAGAGATGGTTATGATGGGTCATATTGCTTGGGAGGAAAGCATGGGTCCTCTCCTATCTTTCCTGATGCATTTCTCACAAATCAGCCTCAAAATTGGCCGCTACAGGTCATCCTATGGGATGCCCTAATTCACCTACAGGATCCCATGTATTCTTATAGGAATAGGCCAAAAGCATAAGGAGTGATTTGGACAGTGCCATACAATTACAGTAAGAGGAACCTCTGCTGCTATGGTTGGGCCCTAACCCAAGAGCTTCAACCCTCTGAGTCAACTTATTGTTGGACCAAGGGAATGCTCATTTTCATGAACATATAAAAAAAAATTACTTAACAATGTTTTGTCACAATCCTTCTACTCAAAAGTGCTTAGTTATATTGCGTAAAAAATCTAAATCCTAATGAGGCTCTAGGCCTCCTTATTTATACAACTAAAGTTTCCAACAACTTCCTTAAATCTAGGGAGGCTTGGCTCCCAATCTCAAGATAAATTGGTTCTTAACTATCACTGGCTCGGCTGCCAATGATCCTCATGACTTGGCTGCCTGCAACTTTGAGTTGGTGTGATTCGATTTAGGCATATTTCAATGAGTGAGGATTTAATGAGGAAGATCCATTTCATATAATATCTCCTTCTTGTCTAATTCAAGTTCCTAAACCTTAATTAGCCATAATTGTCATTTTTTTCTCCCAAAAACCTACAATCAATGCACATTAGACCACTAGATGTAACATCTTACTTTTACTCATCTCATTAATAAAAATATAATTAAAACATGTAAGGAAATATGAGAAGAGTTGATTTTAATAACCTTGGAGGTGTATTAAGGTCCATATATTTACCCAATGATGAGCCTCATCATCACCCCTACTGAATCTATGTCCATGTCCTTCATTGCTTTGGTAGATTCCTTGACATCCCATTCTTCTGCTGTAGTCTTTTCCTCTTGTGAATAAAATCCTTCCTTCCTCTCTATATCTTCCCACTACTTTCTTTCTTCTTCTTCTTTCCTTCCTTCCAAAATTCCCAAAAGCAATGGTGGATTGAGCCTCAAGAAAATCCAATTGACTTTGAGTTTTTGTAGAGCCTGCTTATACATGGGGTTTCTATTTAGTGCCTCTCTCATTCTATGAGGAGAATGATATGCTCTAATTTTTAGGCTGTAAGGAAAGGTGTTCCATCTCCTTTGGCAATATTTCATGTTGTCATCTCCTAGCAATTTGAACATGTATTCAAAGTGTATGACTGCCTATTCTTGTACAGAAAGGTACCTTGGTGCAAGGTTGGGATCATTTGCAATGAGGTTGTGGGTGGTGATGACAGCCATTGGGTTAGATTGTTCTGCTCTGATCATAAGGGGTTTTCTCTCTTCTTTTCCCATTACCTTTTTTATATCTATAGCTCTTGCCTCCACATGATTCATCCAGATGCTAAGGCCTGATCAATTGCAAGTTCGCTAGCTTGGGATCTCAGTCCCACACATTTAAATCTGTTAAGGATAAATTGTGTAGGTAAAACTTAGATATTTTTGCTCTATCTTCCAAGTTGATTTGATGACAGAGATCAATGAATTGTCTATAGTCTTGGAAGGGCATATTTCCTCTTTGTGCTAGGGACTTTATTTCAAATTGTAGCCATTGCTCCTTGAGGTACAAGGCATAAGGCTTTGTTGGCATCCTGCACTGGATTTCCTCCATGGAAAAACTGGCCATAGTTGCCAATTGGCTTTCCCTTTCTTGTAGTTCTCTTCTTAGCCCTGTGTTCTTAGCCTCCAACCAAGATTTCATCATTGCTTTTTTATTCCTTATGCTTCTCAGTTATCTACCCATCTCCTCAATTTATCCTCTGTGTGGCCTATATGCTCTAACCCTTTTGATTTGGAAATTTGCATCCACCTATGTGTCCTTGCCCTTTATTTTTTCGGTTCAAAGAATAGGGGAATGAAAAAATTCTATTGTATCACCCTTCCTCCTTCAATGAACCTGTAGTAGGAGTTGAGGTTTGGCTGTGGGATAGGTTCTTCCAGTTCTTCGCCTTCTCCCTTTGTTTCTTGTTTAGTCATTCCTTCCTAGTCTCTTTTCTATGTTTCTAGTAGGTTTGACAGAGTTTCCTGTAGGATGGCATTTGCTTCCTATAGGTATATTTGTGTCTCCTATAGGAGACCTTTTCCCTTTGATGAGGCTGACCTATGACAAGCCTCCTAACATAGGTAATTGGAGACTTGGGAGAAGCTTTTTTTGATGATCCCTCTCCTTCATTTTTCTTTAGAGGGGCTACCTTCTCTTATTACTTTGGTGAATCCTCAATGACAATTAGACTTTTGGTGGGGGTTTGAGGTCTCCCTTGTCTAATCCTAGTGCTCTTTCTTGTCTTGAAGTACAATGGGGTTTGTCTTTGCCTCTTCCCCTTTGATTTGACAGGTGTACTTAGGGCAGTAAGAGCAAGTACTGCCTCTTTCTCTGTAGGCTCTAGGGATACCCTTGGTGACCCTTCTTCCTTATTGTCTTGAGTTATAGACCTCTATTCTGTTTCCTCTTTTCCATTCTCTTTCTCATCCTCTTATTTGTCTCTGCCTTCCTCTTATTCTTCTTCTTCCATTTCTTCATTATTCCCATCTATTTGTTCTTTTGTTTCTTCCTCTATCTCTTCTTGATCTTCCTCCTCTATTTATTCTTCATTGTCCTCCTTTGTTTCTTCTTCATTCTCCTCCCTTTTTTCTTCTTCATTTTTGTTGACCATGGGATCCCCCGCAGCAAGCTTTGGGGCTCAAAGCCCAAGTTTTGGTCAAAGATGGTGTAGAACTCCACGAAGTACGGGCACAGAGCATGAAGTGTACAATCAAGTCATAGGGTTGTCCGCCCTAAAATATTGTAATTTAATGTAAAGTTGTGTTAGCCTACCCATGGTCCACGGACCATGGGATTGTGTAAATAGAGAAAGGCTCTAAGTGTAAAGATAACTTAGAAGTAGAAAAGAGAGATGGAATACCGAAGGCTTGGTTAGAGCATTGAGTGGAAAGTTGAAGTGTATTGGGTCCTAGTGGTAGGAAGAGGCTCTACAACTGAGTGCATACAGGCCTAGTAGAGTCCACAATTGAGTGCACAGATCCTTGCGGCTGAGCACATAAGGCAGAGTTGGGTTTGTACTTGGGATTGAAAGATAATAAAGAGAAGTTTATTCTGTGCATCTGTTTTGGAATCTTTATGTTGATGTTATTCATTACTCTATTTATTTATTGTGTGCACTTGATGAATACTCATATGAATTCTTATATATTAATTTAATCTAAGTAATCAACAAAAGGAGACTAATTAAGGAAGACTTGGGTAAATAACATGGGTCCCATTGCAGCTAGAACTGCACAAAGACAATATCATAGGGCGCGGGGTACCCACAGGTGCACGTAGCATAGTAAGTGCGAAGGTTGGATTGCGTTCCAATCACCTCATATCAAACATCCCCAGGGTGCAGAAATTGGGTTCTAGCACCCTCCCATACTACTTCGGGTGAGACCTCAGTCCGCGCTCTGTGAATTATTGTCGAAAGGGACAGTAGTACTAGGATTTGCTTGGCTAAATCACTTTCGAACTTGGGTCAAGCCCCACTAAGCCAACAAATGGTTCCATTTCCAGGACCGGGATCTGCATAAGGGATGACTGATGTCATGCCATTGGAACCCAACAAAGAAGGAAATTGAAGAGTGGTTGGAGAAGAAGATTCACGAGTTTGCACCACAAGAAAATAGAACTCTGCAAGTATCTAAGAAAAAGTGGTTGGAGTGCCATGTGTATACGCAAATCCACAAGATTTTCTTTTCATCCTTTCCTTATGAGCTGTATGAGTGGATCGCGAGGCTAGCAAACAGCCAAGGAAGTTGTAGGCTCGATAAACCAATAGTGTGGACTCTGGAACTAGTTCACAGACTAGAAGCCTCATAGGATAAGATAGTGCAGTTATGGACCACTAGCTTGACCGAATAATAGGAGGATTTGTCACAAGTTCGCGGTGTACACGATTGTCAGTTAAAGTGAGGTAGAGTGACATTTTCTCAAGGGACCATGAGGTAATTATATTAAATCTTTGGACACCTGGATTAAGATGTTGTTATGTGAAAAGTGGGTTATGTGAATAAATTAATGTTTCGGACTACACAAATCTGGAAGATCTACAGAAGTTGAAGTAGTGAAGAAGTAGAAAACAGTCCCTTAATTTCACCCTCATGGGAAAGCGAGGACGAGCTTGTGAAGGTTTCTCCAAGAAGCGTGGTCAGTTTGATAAGGCAGTGGATTCCGTGGTTACCACCTCCACCCACACCACCACTCGCTTCACCTCCCTCACCTCCATCTCCACCCACTCCACCTCCATCACCTCCATGGTTTAGTATGGTGAGCACGATCAAAATACCAGTATTTAGAGGAGTAGGGAATGAGGATCCGGACCAATTCTAGTTCGTGGTAAGAGCAGTATGGGAAGCACAAGGTGTCATGGATGACAATATTAAGAAGGCTACATTGGTGAGTGCGTTGCAGGATCACGCATTAACATGGTACATTGCTCTAATGACCACCCAAACGCAAGGATAGTAGAGATCAAGAACATACTGAATAGGGAATTTAGTAGACCAAAGTCAGAAACAAAATCAATCATTGGGTTTAAAGAGAATGCGATGCTCCCTAGGATCTGTATCAATGACGGAAGAGTATAATCCACGAAGCCAATATGACGTTGACAGATGGACAAAATCATGCATGGCTTGTAGCATCTATGGCACTGCACTTGAGTACAGTGCTATCATAGTAGAAACTTTCTACCCAAGCCGAAGCATTGGAGATGGCGATGAGATTACATGAGACCCTGATACAGGACCCTGGGTTGGGAGTTCAAAAAATCCATGCATAACTACAAAATCTATGTTTGGAAATGAAAAGCTTGAAGCAGGATAGGGCATTGTAGCTAGAGGTGCACGAGGAACTATGGTGCATAAAATGCAAAGGCCAGGGCCATGACAAGGATCATTGCCCAGTGTTCGCGAACTAATTGGTAGGAGGAGGGCCAATGCCATTGAGACTGGAGGCATAGGCAGGGCTGAGCGTGGCACCCACTTTATGTTGTGTGATCTGTCAAATAGGATGAAAACACATGACAGATAATTTTCATTTGGTGAAAAAGTATACACAAACACCCCAACAATTGTTTTGTAATTTCTACAGGTCAGTAGGCCACGATGAGTGCACCCATCACAGTTACAAGCTAATGATGGATCGTACCCTAGCCTATAGGATGTAGACCAAAACACGAGCCCTCGACCCAAATGAAAGGATGGAGTGCGCTAGATTTCAGGGGCGAGGTCGAGGACGAGGTGGAATGGGACCAACAAGGGGTCACAAACAATTAATTTTTTACAATTGCAGAGGACCAGGGCATTATGCCCGTGATTATACCAACCCGATAAGGATATCATGTTTGTATTGTGCTTAGTTTGATCATGAAATGATAGACTGCCCTATGTTGATCACAAATATGTGTTAAAAAGGGGTATTCCAGCCTCTACCAACTCAGAATATACAAAGGATGAGGTCTGAGCCACGCGAACAAGATCCGAATGTAAACATGATGGTTAGAAGTGGTATGGCAATGGGAGAAGATATGGGGAAACAACGAGAGGAAAGTACATGGGTTCACAAGGCTCTTGTGAAGGAACCTAAGGTTGACTTAGAACATGCAAAGTAGACATTCATGGAAGCTAAGAAGAGCTTCACGGAGGCCTTCACTTCAGGTAGTAAGGATCAACTAGAGCCAAGAATGGATCCTTCAATGCTCACAACCTTTCTATAGACATGCATGAAACTACTACGCGACAATAAGGTGGTTAAAGGACTACAAGAACTGATCATCAGGTGTGCGGGGTCAGGAGAACTATGTGTAGTCAGGAAATTTTGAAAGCATGCATTTCACACTAGAAGGGAAATGAGGTTGACTGCACAAATTGGGGAATATAAAATGGATCAGGTAATATTAGATATGGGTTAGGACGCGAATGTATTACTGAAGCAAACATGGGAATGCACGGGCAGGCCCGCATTACAATGGTCCCCTATTCAATTATGAATGGCAAACCAATAGAAGATTTTGCCCATGGGGAGGTTGCAGGGGGTAACAGTTGATATTGAAGGTGCGAGCATGCAGGCGGATTTTGAAGTAATAGAGATTATCAATGACAACAATCCCTATCCCACGTTGTTAGGAACGGACTGGGCCATCGATATGAACAGAGTTGTCAATTTGAAGAAGCAGAAAATGATCTTCAAGAAAAAGGCACTACATGTAGTAGTCCCACTAGACCCAGCCGAAGGAGCGTGCTACACTGAACCAGTGCACGATGATGAAAGCAACGATGATCTTGATTGTATTGACAAGATAACTTCACAAGACTAGGATTGGGTGAATCTGACTGCAGATGGGAGGATATCATGGGAGTGTGAAAGATCATGTACTTCAGATTCAGACGAAGAAGTAGAGCGTTGTCATAATCGGTTGCACGAAGTGACAACGCTGAATTGCAACATGATGATTAGATCATTGCGTTGCATGACAACAGAGGCAAGAGAGTTTCCGACATATGATGGATTAATAGCGGTGGTCGAATTCCTAAGAAAATTTGAAAACATAGTACCAGAACAGCAGCGGTTCGATGCGTTGAAATGGGCACTACATGCAACACCCGCACAATGGTGGGGTACACATCAAGGAAATTTTGAGGACTGGCATAGATGCAGAAGGATGATGCGCATACGATTTGGGGGGCCATAACTACAGCTAGAAGACAAATATGATGGATGAGATGACCAATGCACGCACCTCGCGAAATGGACCAAGGTCTACGGGCAAGAAGCATAGCCCGAATGGGTACACTTATTCTACCATACCATGGATGTAATACCCAGGAATTGGTATATTGAGATAGAACTCCGACATGGTATGGGAAAATGGAATGTCTTGTGTGAGGGATTTTTGTTAACATTCACATATGAAGACCGATGGTTGGATACTGTTGACGATGCACTCCAAGTAGTAAAAGATACCGTATTCAAAATGCCACAAGAGCCATTGGAAATGATGCAACTAGTATGGGTGACCCAATTAAGCAGCACTCCATAATGTTATAATGTGCAGGTGGAGGAGGATGATGATGACCCCCAAAATATTGATATTCCAAAAACAGAAGGCTGTAGCGAGGTTCGAGGACCATCAATTGAGGATCTTGACATCACCACGCCGCGAAAAACAAAGTAGGTAATCATTGGCATAGAAGAGGATCCGAAGTATGCGATGCTTGGGGACTATTGGGATGATGTTACAGTATATAAGGTCGCTTAGTTACTTTGCAAATACCAAGACTTGTTCCCAACCAAAATCACGAACTTAAAAGGGATCATTGGCGACTTAGGGATGATGAAGATCAATGTGAAACCAGATGCGAAGCCAATTAAGCAGCGACCTTACTGCTTGAACCCAAAGTATAAAGAAAAGGTCTGTGATGAATTAGATAAAATGCTTGCAGCCAAAATTATCGAACCAGTGGAAGAATCTGATTGGGTGAGTCTTATGGTAGTGGAGGAGAAAAAACAGAAAGGTGAAATGACAATATGTGTGGACCTTAGGAAGCTCAATGATGCCTATGTTCATGATCCATTCGTGACACCATTCACAAATGAAGTATTGGAGAATATTGGTGGTCAAGAAGCTTACTCATTTACAGATGGCTTCTCAAGGTACCATCAGATTAAGATTGCATCGGAAGATAGGAGCAAAAAAACCTCCATAATAGAATGGGGCTTCTTTCAGTACACCGTTATGCCCTTTGGACTGAAGAATTCACCAGCAATATTCTCGTGTGTAATGGTGATGGTGTTCAAAGAATACATCCACAAGTTCTTGGAGGTCTATCTGGATGGTTAGACTATCTTTGGATTACTTAAGCACCATGTAGCAAGCTTACGGTTAATGTTGGATACTTGCCGCTGACACCAGATTGCACTGAACCTTAAACGTGCAACTTCCTCATTCACTTTGGCAACTTGCTAGGCCATGTGGTCTGCAAACAAGGCCTGATGGTGGACCCTACGAAGATTGCTATTATTCTGAATCTAGAAGCACCTCATAGTGTCAAACAGTTACGTGCTACTTTGGGGCACACTGGCTACTATAGGAAGTTTATCAAGAGTTATGCCAAAATAACCACGCTGATGGAGAAGCTATTGAAAAAAGATGTGACCTATCACTGGAATGATGATTGCATGAAGAGTTTGGATGTTCTAAAGGGGAAACTGGCATCCGCGCCAATTTTTGTCTTCCTGAAATGGGACATAGAATTTCATGTACATGTTGATGTGTCGTGTATCGCATTGGGATCCATACTCACACAGGAGGGCACAGAGGGTGTGGATCACCCAATCACATTTGTGAGTCAAAGATTTTCCAAAGTAGAAAAGAACTACTCTACCACCGAACGTGAGGGGTTGGCAATGGTGTACGCACTACATAAATACCAACACTATTTACTTGGAGGACATTTCAAGATGTATACCAACCATTCCACATTGAAATACTTGGTGAACAAGCCTGTGTTAGGGGAGTACATATGCAGATGACTCTTACTATTTCGAGAATATGATTTCGAGGTCATAGTCAAGTCGGGAAGCTTAAACGCAGGACCAGATCACTTGTCACAAATTGAGATGGGTGAGGAACCAACGAATTTGGAGGAGGGACTACGTGATGCAAAACTCTTTGCAGTACATGTCACGACCGGACACTTAAAAGATATAATCCATTTTCTAACAATGGGGATTGCACTGAAGGAGTACTCAATCCAACAAAAGAAGGAATTGGTGGTGCACATGGCAGATTTTTCTGTCATCACAAAGCACCTCTACAAGATGGGAAACAATGAGATATTGCAAAGATTGGTACCCAAATTTGAACGAGGTCAAATCCTAGCGGTAGCACATGGGGGTAATGTAGGAGGAACTATGCAGGATCCGTGACCGCACAAAATATTCTTCACGCAGGGTTATGGTGGCCGACCTGCACCAGGATTCAAAAGTGCATTGTAAGGCCTGCAATATATGTCAACGGATGGGAAAACCATCACGAAGGGATGAGATGTTGTTGAATCCCCAAATGACACTGCAGCCAGTTGAGAAATGGGCAATCGACTTTGTGGGCCCAATCAAACCTTAGGGAAAGACGGGTCTGTGCTACATCATCACCGTGATGGATTACCAGACATGATGGGCGGAAGCACAACTGGTTAAGGACTAGATGGCTACCACGACTGCAAAGTTTTTGTTCGAAAATGTGTTGAAAAGATTTGGCTACACAAAAATCTTAATCAGTGATTACGGAACACATTTCTTGAATGAAACCATCAGTGCGCACATAGAAGAGTTCTAGGTTTATCACTAGAGGAGTACACCATACCACCCACAGGATAATGGAATAGTAGAAGCATTTAATAAAATACTGGAGACTGTGTTGACCAAAATATGTAATTCATAGTGGAATGACTGGGACCTGCGTGTACCCATTGTGTTATGGGCATATAGGACAACGTGCAAGAAATTAACGGGACAAACACCATTCTGGTTGGTCTATGGTACGGAAGCATGGAATACATCATACCTAGTCTGTGAATAGCAGTGCTCACAAGCATGATCAACTATAAAGCTATAGAAGAAAGGCTATCGCAATTAGAAGAACTCGAGGAAGAACAACTTCTGGCCGGATTTCACCAGTAGGTACAAAAGCAGCATGAGAAAGCTTGGCATGACTGCCATATCAAGTTGTGAACCTTCAAGGTACACAGTTTAGTGTTGCTATATGACAACAAGTTCAAAAAATTTCCCTGAAAATTCAAAATGCTCTGGTTGGGACCATATGTGGTAAAAGAGGTCAGAAACAGAGGCACAGTCCAGCTAGTCAAAATTAATGGAGAACCCTTCCTAGGAAAAGTAAACGGCAGTTGCCTGAAGCCCTACACGAGTGGGCCAACTATCTGACTAACAAATGGAAGCACAGTCTTCACAACCCGAGGAGCCGGACAGGGGCACAGGACTATAAACACATGCACTAGAAGCCGGTACCAAAGAAGACACTCGAGTTAGACGTAGATGACTCAGAAGCATAAATGGAGCACATACAACAAACAATAGAATAGTGTACTACAGACCTTCACACAACATAGGCACAGTTGGAGGGGCTCTGTGCCAAGATTTCCACACCAGTAGAGTGACTCAAGACGAGTCACGATGATTGTGTTGGGGGACTGTTTGGCATGGGATCCCTCGCACCAGGTTTTGGTGCTCAAAGCCCAATTTTTGGTCAAAGATGGTGTAGAACTCCGCGAAGTACCGACGCAGAGTGCGAAGTGTACAATCGAGTGATAGGGCTGTATGCCCTAAAATATTGTAATTTAATGTAAAGTTGTGTTAGCCTACCCATGGTCTGCAAACCATGGGATTGTATAAATAGAGCAAGGCTCTAAGTGTAAAGATAACTTAAATGTAGAGAAGAGAGATGGAATAATGAAGGCTTGGTTAGAGCATAGAGTGTAAATTTGAAGTGTACTAGGTTGTAGTGGTAGGAAGAGGCTCTATAGCTGAGTGCACAGAGGCCTAGTAGAGTTCATAGGTAAGTGTGCAGACCCCTACAGCTGAGTGCACAGGGCAAAGTTGGGTCTGTACTTGGGAATGAAAGATAATAAAGAGAAGTTTATTCTATGCATCTGTTTTGGAATCTTTATGTTGATGTTATTCATTACTCTTACTCCGTTTATTTACTGCAGGCACTTGATGAATACTCATATGAACGCTTATATGTGAATTTAATCTAAGTAATCAGCTAACATAGACTAATTAAGGAAGACTTGGGTAAATAACATTGGTCGCTTTACGGCTAGAACTGCACGAAGATAGTATCACAGGGCACGGGGTACCCACAGATGCGCGTAGCGCAATAAGTGCGAAGGTTGGACCACATTCCAATCACCTCATATCAGACATCCCCAGGGTGTGGAACCCTGGTTCTAGTACCCTCCCATACTACATTAGGTGAGACCTCAATCCGCGCTCTGCAGACTATTGCCAAAAGGTGCAATAGTACCAGGATTTAATTACCTAAATCACTTCTGAACCTGGGTCAAGCCCCACTAAAACAACAATTTTCCTCCTCTGTTTCTTCTCCTTTCTCAATAGCAATGGGGCTTTTGTCATATTCAATAGCTTGAATTGCTCCTTCTTCTTGCATGTCGATAAAGGTTGTCCATGTGATAGGGAGTCTTAAGTTTTGTAGAGCATCTTTAGGGATAAGTTTGATCAACCCACAATGGGCTAGTTGTTGATTTTTTCCCTCCTACACTTTGATGCACATGTCTATCATTGATTTTAGAAGAAAATAGGGTATACTCAATCTACTTTGAGGAGGTGTTTTCTCTCTAAATCGCAGTTCTTGGAGGAGTCTGAAGCAGTATCCATACACTACATTGTATCTCCCTTCACATGAAATGTATTTAATGAGGTGGTAACTAAATTCATTCCAAAGGTATGGAATTATCTCCCTTCCAACCCCACTTTTGTCCTCCATTGGCTCTTCTCCTTCTAAAAGGAAGCTTTTCTTTGCAAAGGTGTTGTTACCCTTGTCTTATTTTCTCCATGGTAACCCTAAATGTTGTGTAGTGATTTTGCTTATAACTTCAGGGGTAATTACTACTGATAAACCTTTCACCATAGTAGTAGCATTGGTCCTAGTGAGGGGTATGAGTGAGAGGGAAAATTCTCTGGCCACATCATCATCGTATCCTCTCATCCTCTTAAAGAACCCCATCCATTGATGCCTTGTGAAAATTTCCACCACAGGAGGATGCTGGTGGATCCTTGTTGTGTTTGTGGGTTCTCTCTTGTTGAAACATCCTATCATCTCTCCCTACTCATTGTAGAGGCTTGTGTGGATAAAATTCAAAAATTTTGGTAGGTGAGGGAGTTTTGAATGTTAACGTTTAGTGACATGCAATACAATTCTCCTATCTTGAGATGCGCTGCAATTTCCTACCCAATTTGAGGATTTTATTTTTCTTTTCAAATGGAAAACATGGAGGGTATGGATTCTACCTTAGTTTGCCACGTTCTTGTGAGGAAAACTCTGATTTTACCTCCTTTAGTGCCCACTAACAACCATGTATCTTGATTCCGATGTGTCCTGTAGGCTTCTTGTAGGTTTCCTACGCTGTAGATGTTGATTATTTCCTGTAGGTACTGCTTTAGGAAGGCCAAGAGAAACCTGTTCATACAATGAATTTTCAAATTTGTTTATGCTCTCTTTGTATGGGAATCAATGTTTTATTTCCATATATGGATGATCGTGTGGGGTGGTGTGTTGGATATCCAAGTATGAGCACCTCGGGGTGGTGTGACTAGATATCCAAGTATGAGCACCTCCTTGGACCGTTGGTCCCACTATCAGTCCATCATTCCACCTTACCTCATAATCATCTCCCACTCCTTTCCTCCATAACTTTAACCATTTTTTTCTTTATTCCATTTTCCTCTTGACTTGACTTTTTCCACATGTGGAGTGGTCTAATTGTTTTCTTCTCGTCGATTGGCCGAAGGTGGCCAAGTTAGCAACCCACCTTTATTTATGAAATCAACTCTCACATAATCCTACAGTGTTGATCATATCGTACTATTGAGAGAGCATGAGTAGGATGACATACCTATGGGTAAGGTGCTTCATTGATGATGCATGTTGGAGAGTGATGCCTCTTTGTTGTGTTTTTGCTGCATATTTTCCTGTGTATTTGTCTCTTTTGATGCTTGTTTCTTTCAATGTGCAGGTGTTATAGAGTATTTTTGGTGATCTTCTTATTGCTACTGAGCTTTGGAGTAGCTTCTTCATCCTTGGAGGCCTTATTCTGAATATGGATGCAGCTGTGTGGTTTCCTTTGTGGGATATCACGCTATATGAATTCCTAGAGGATACCTACGGGATGAACTGTAGCTACCCCTCCCTTAAAATTTAATGCTTTTATCAACTCTCAAGCATAAGGGATGTTAAAATGAGTGGAGAAGGGTGGTAGGGAATGGTAGGTGAGAGATGTTTCCTCTAGGTATGGTTCCTCTCTCCCCCTTTCCCTCTTTTCTATATTTTTCTTTCTCTTTTTTCTTTTTTTCTTTTTTGTAATCTCTATTTCTTTGAATTGATTTCTTTGGTGGATCCAGGGGTGACATGGTGATGAAAGGAATGGCTATGGTGTGGTGGATTAAGGGTCTTTTCATCTAGACACAGGCTTGTGTCATCACATCGCTCTCAGACTTCCCTTCTTGTGATTTTCAACGTCACTATAATTCCTATAGGAAACTCCTGTAGGATTATAGGGAATCCTATAGAAAACATAAATTTTGTGTGAGATGAGATGGATAGGTTTATAAATGGAAGAGTAAGTCAATAGTGGAAGACATGAGATGGGTGGATTAAAAAATAGCTCTTGTATGTCCTACTATCCTTGTCATGTTCTGCTTATCTTCCTCTTGCTGACCTGCAAAACATAATTTCCATCTTTTGTATCTTTTCTATTTATTTATTTTTTTGTAAAACAACTAGTCTACCTCCAAGGAGGTTTTCATCCTAGTTGCTTGCCCTGGGTGCCTCAAAAGAGGTTTTCACCGAAAGATATTTTTATTTTTCCTCTTTTTTTCAAACACCCTTGGACTGCCTCAAGAGGTTTTCAACCCAACAGTGGAACTCAAGTGCCTCATGGAGGTTTTCACCTGAGTCTCTTTATTTATTTATTTTTCTTTATTTTTTCTTCTTGAGGGACTTGGTGGGGTCGAAGCTGAGACTTTCTCCACCACCATCACTGTCTTGCTGATGTTATTGATGAATTATTTCTTTGACAAGGGCTTCTTGTAGATCTTTAATATATACCCATTGACAAGCAAAGAGATAGCCTCTGCATCAATGGTTCTTATCTGCACAACACCATTATCATGACATTTTTCTACTACATAAGGCCCCAAATATCTAGTTCTTAACTTGCTGTTAAAATCATTGTACCAGGAACCATACAACAAATCCCAATCACCTTCTTGAAATTGTTTGTCTTTTATATTCTTTCCATGCTAGATTTTCCTCTGGAATTGAGTCACTTTTGTGTGAAGGAGGGCCTGCATCCTAAATTCATCTAACCCATTCAGCTAGAGCTATCTTTCTTGTTGTGCCCTGCTGATATCCAGATATTGTTTTGCTGCTATCCTTAAGGTGTTGTACTCAAATTCAATGGACAAGAGGGCTTTCTTTCCATAGACATTATCACAAGGGGTGAATCTAGTGGTGGTCTTCCAGGTGGTATTATGGGCCTAGGTGGCCTCAACTAATATGTTTGCCCAATCCTTTCTGCTGTTTCTAATTACCTTGGTTAGAATTCCTTCCAGTGCTCTATTGGTTACCTCCACTCACCCATTAGCCTATGGGTGGTAAGGAGTGGATGTTCTATGCTTGATCTTGTGTTGGCTTAACAAATTCTCAATCATGTGAGATGTAAATTGACTGCCTTGATTAGTGACCAATTCTCTAGGGTACCCAAACTTATAAAACACATTTTCCCTTAAGAATTTAGCCACATTTTCTTTTGTTGTTGCTTTGATGGCTTTTCCTTCAGCCCACTTGGCCAAGTAATCAATGCACACAATGATGTACTACTTCTGTTTGGATGGAGGGTCAATGGGCCCGATGAAATCAATGCCCCACTTGTCAAATGGCTCGAAAGTCACTTGAGGTTGTAGAGGCATCTCATCCCTTGGGGTATGTTTCCTAATGAGCCTCATCATTGGGTAATTATATGGGCCTTAATTCACCTCCAAGCTTAGTAAAACCAACTTCTCTCACAAATTATTACATGCTTTCAATTCTGTTTTGTTTATGAGATGAGTTAGAGTTGGATATTATGCCTAGTGGACTAATATGCATTGAATGTAGGATTAAACGAGAAAATCAAAGAATTTTTGCAAATACTAAGGTTAAAACTTGAATGGAACAAGAGAGAGGGATTGTAGGAGGAAAATCCTCCTCATTTACTTATCCCCCATTCAAATATTCCTCCATCCATCACACCAGCTCGGAGCGCAAGCAACCAAGCCATGAGGATTGGAAGGCAACCGAGCAAGTGAGAGACAACGAGCTAGTTTATCTCGAGTCTGGGAGCCAAGCCTCCCTGAGTTTAAGGAATTATTTGAGGACTTCAGTTGTATAAGTAGATAGGCCTAGAGCCTTGTTAGGATTCAAATTTTTATGGTAAAACTCTAAGCTATTTTTGAGCTCCAGACTTGTGAAAGTTCTATTGATGTAATTTGTTGTTTTGGTAATAAGAATGAGTTTTGTTTAGAGCCAACACTGAGTTAACTAAGAGGGCTGAAGCTCTTGGGTTAGGGCCCAACCCCAGCAGCCAAGGCTCCTCTTTCTTGTATATGTATGCTTAGTTTAGTTTCATCGCTTCATTGTTAATTTTCTTTTTAGATGCATTTCCATTACAAGTAGTGTGGATTAGATTGGTTGTTTTTTTAGTTTTCTTCCATTTGTGCCTTACATTAGTAGCAGGTTAGCAGGGATAAAAGGATCACCATAAGGTTTTCAGCAGGAGTCTCGGCCTCACTTCATCCCTCTGGGATCATAACTTGAGGAAGGGACCCTTAAGCAACCCCAAAAACACAAATTTCTAGTTCTCGTATGAACTTTGGTGTTTTTTGTCTTTAAATTAGTGTTTGGTTAGTTTTTAAAGGTAGGATTCCATAATCATCTTTTTCTTATTCATTTATGTAGTAGATCTCACCCATGCTTTCATTCCTTTTAGCAACTTCCCTCATGCATAGTGTAGACAGTTAATTAATTAATTTTGCTTTTCTAGTTTATGAAAATGTTTCTTGTTTGCATAGCTTTTTGGAAGATATACATGTTTTATGTAGAGTAGGTGCTTCAGGAGGAGACTAAGACTTCATAGCCAGTAGCCACCTTCCACTTCATCCACCTTAGCGATCCCTTGTTTTAACCGTCACCTTCACTAGTTTTCATCATTTTTCATAGAAATTCTTCCAAGCACATTGAGTGAATCCAACCATCTACTATCTTTGATGTTGACTTCTGAGTGATCCTAGAAATTCTCCCACTCCATTCCACCCATCACACACCTTTCCTAGGCCTTCCATCACCTCCAACACCTCACATTTTTCTCTCGGCTGTATCTTGTAGGTTTACAGGGGATCCTGTAGGTTTCTAGTACATCCTGTAGGTTTTCTTGAATTGGCCTATTTTGAGGCTGAATTGATGGAAAACCTCTAGGAAGTCACAAAAGGTATCTCAAGGGTCTTCCACACCATCCAACCATCCCATAACCCTTCCGTCCATCCTCAAACATCCATAATTCACCTGCCACATCAACAGGATCAATTAGTTTGCTTACTTGAGTTTACATAAAAAGACAAAAAAGCAAAAATAGATTTAGTTTATTCTCTTTACTTGCACATTGGTGATTTTTTATGCCTTTTAATTCTATAACTTAGATAGTAGCATTCAGTTCATTTTCATTTTTCTTTTCTTCCAAGCATATTTTCTTAGCAGTTAATTAGGAAATGGTGTGATCTAGCATTACATGTCAACCTTCTCCATTATTGCAGTAGAGTAGCTCTCTCTTAGAGTAGATTTACCTTTCTTACATAAAAGAATCAAGCTGCTTCTGACTCCATAGAAGTCTACTTGAAACCCCAGTGGTCTCTCGCCAGTTGAATAATGACAACAGGTAGAACCATCACTTTTACTTGTGTATACAGCACTATCACCTCCAAGTTTGTATGAACCCTAGGTTGATAAATTAAAGTTGGTGGCCTAGGAGTTGGAGCATACTTGTTGCAATACTAGTGCTCACCACTTCCCCATCCTTTGGCACTGATCAAACTGGCTGGTATACCTCCTCACATCTTGGCGAAGAGTGAGCTAGTAATAACCAGCTTGTAGTACCTTGAAGGATGTCAAAGAATTCCTCCTCCCTGAAACATCTTCTTAGGATTTGATATGGACCTATCTTGAAGAGATTTCCCCCATTCCAAGTGAATGGTGCTCTCTTTCTTATGGTCCCGCTCTTTTCTTTGGAGGACAACTTTGGTGGAAATTGTGCAGACACCAAGTAGTTTCTATGTCAGCAAACCATAGAGAAAGAACTGAAATGGTGAAGAAATGTTCATCTGGTAACTGATCATCAACCATTCCTTCCTCCCCTATAGGCAAAGTCAATCTGGATAGAAAATCCACAACAACATTCTACTTTCCAAGCTTATCAATAATAGTTAAATCAAAATGTTGCAATAAAAGTAACCATCTAGTAATCCGGGCATTCACATCAGATTTATTCATCAAGTATTTAATTGCAACATGGTCAATATGTACAAATGTTTGGTAACCGATAATGTAATGCCTAAATTTATTCAATGAATGCACAATACCTAGGAGCTCTTTTTCAGTCACTATGTAGTTCAACTAGACTTTTGACATATTCTTACTGATGAAGTAAATGGCATAAGGTAGCTTGTCATCTATCTAGCATAGAGCTGCTCCTATAGATTTGTGAGAGGCATCAACATGTATATGAAAAGGAAGAGCCTAATTTGGGCCTTGGAGAATAGGTGCAGTGATCAACTTGTCCTTTAGGGTGTCCAAGGCTTCTTGATAGCTTTCTAACCATAAAAATTCGAAGTCTTTGACCAATAACCCAAACAAAGGAGAAGTTAACTTGCTGAAATATTTTATAAATATACTATAGTATCTGCTAAACCTAAAAAACTTCTAACATCTCTCTTTTTTTGTGGAGTCGAGACCCTTTTTTTGATGGCTATCTTATTTGGATCTACCTGCAGTCTTTCCTAGGATATTGAGTGACCTAAAACAATCCCTGCAGTCATCAAGAACTCACATTTTTTGGGACTAAGGGATAATTTCATTTCAATGCATTTGTTCAGCACCTTACCCAAGTTAGAGAGAGCATCCTGGAAATCACACTGATAGGGTGTAAAGTCATCCATAAAAATTTCTACTACATCATGGACTAGCTCTGCAAAGATATTCAAGACTGCCCTCTGGAAAGTGGCAGGGGCATTGGAGAGACCAAAAGGAAGGACCCTATAAGCGAAAGTACCCCAAGGAAAGGTGAAGGTGGTTTTATCTTGGTCTACTGGGCTAATTTGGATTTAATTGTACCCACTGAACCCATCTAGGAAAGAGAAAAACTTTTTCCATGCGAGGTAATCTAACACTTGGTCAATGAAAGGTAGAGGGAAATGGTCCTTCTTCTTTGGTTTATTTAATTCCCTGTAATCATCACAATCCTCCACTTTCCATTTTTATTTTGAACCAACACCAAAGGAGACACCCACTCACAATCCAAGATAGGGTCGATGAATCTTGCATCCAACATCTTTTGCAATTCTTCTTTGACTATATCCTTGAGAGATGGATTCATTCTCCTTTGGGGTTGTTAGACTAGTTTACAACCTTCTTTTATATAAATGTCGTGAGTACACACTGAGGGGTGCACTCCCTTTATCTCTTTGTAATTCCAAGAAAATGCATCCAAATGATCTCTTAGCATATTACATAACTCTTCTCCTTGGTGCACAAAAAGAGAGGGGTTGATTTTCATTGTTCTTTCAAGGCCAAATTCTATTGTATTGACATGAGTAGGGTTTGAATCAAGTAAGCATAGATCAATTCGATGGTTTTTCTTGGTTTCCTTCACCACTTCCTCTATATACAAGGTGGTGGGAGTTGGATTTTGGAGGATATGTGCAATCAAATCATCTTCATCAAGTTGTCCCCCTCGCATGGTAGTTTCTAGGATATAGAGTTTGGCAGAGTAGACTTCATATTCCTCCTCCTCTTCTAGTCATAAATGTAAGTCATATTCTAGAGATGGTTGAGAAGAAGGGTAAAAGACCAACTAACTAGATATATGCCCATTTTTTATAGTCATGTTTCTAGCTCTGCAGCTGATGTAGACATCAACAATGGCTAACCAAGCCCTCCCAAGTATGATAGGTTAACCACTAAATTTAGCCTTAGGCTAGAGAACTAAGAAGTCTGTAAGGTACTCCCAGGAGTCAATGGAGACCATCACATCCTCAACAATCCCCTCAACGGCTACAGTGGATTGGTTGGCAAGCTGCAATACTGTCGTGGCCTTTTTTAATGAGCCCTAGAGATTCAACTTGAGCATGGTGTCCTTAGTCATTACATTAATGGCAGCCCCAAGATCAATCAAGGTATGTGGGACAATGGTGACATTGATGTGTACATCTACTACATGGCATCTAGGGTCTAAATACTTTGGGTAAACTACCTACCCTAGCATTAACTCAGACAACTTTCCAATGACATTAAAGGTAGGGGTGTCTCCTTTTTTCTTCACTAGATTTTTGAAACACTTCTCTTTAATCAGTTTGTTGTAAATAGGTACATCCTTAATGGCTTGGAGAAGTGATATTTTGACACATATATTTTTCAATTCACCCAGAAGTTCATTCTCTTCTAAGGTATGCTGGACTGGATGAGTTAATATTTCAGGAAAGGGTGCTAGATTCACTCTAGGCATACTTTCCTCTCTTTCCTCCTCACTCTCCCTAGGTGGAGATGGAGGTTGGTTACCCGGAGAACTCTCCTAGACCTTAATTTGATTTCCTGAATTTCCATAGCATAAGCAAGGTAGGATGTCTCTCCACTATAGACCTGTTGTGCTTGTCTATTGTTCGAGTTTAGATTTGGTTGGCAGGCATGTGAGGTTGTTTAGGTGGAGAAGGGTGTAAAAGATGTGGTTGAGTAGGAGGTGAGGGCATTAAAGCTAGAGCATTGTTGTATGGGGGCCTCCACCCCTAGGGTGGTGCATTCCATTGAGGTTGTGGAGGTGTATATGGATGAAATGGATGGTTGGTCGGCTGGGGATGGTACTGGGGTACAAAAGCCCAGGGAGAATGTGTAGACCAGGAGGGATGAGCAAGGGGGGCCCAAGAGGGAATGAATGTTTTTGGGTAGGGTTGTAATATGCATAGGATGATCCTTGCATGCCCTGCTGATATGGTCAAGGCCCACGAGGCTTCCTTTGATTTATGTAGCAGAGTTGTTCAGTCACCCCTTCAGTTCCTTGATACACAAATTTTAGTCCAGGTAGAGAAGGGCACTTGTCTATGGAGTGGTTTTCTTCATAGATTGAGCATATTTCTATCAGGCTTAATGGACATTCATTCCTAGGGTGCCTCCTTGTGCATCTTGGGTATAAGATGGCTAATTCTCTCTCTGCTTCCTCCTCCTTCCTCTTGATTTGCATAGTGTCCATCTATAGGGAAAGGGTATGCAACATTTCACTCTTAAAATCTTCCAACATGTTTTCAATTTCACCTTTTATATATGTGCTAGAAGAGGATGAGTTGTCCAGTGTTTGACTACCCCTACCATTTTTCATAGTTTCCCTAGAATGGTTCTTAAAGATGGTCTTGATATATTCATAGGGTAGTTGGTAGATGTCCCCTCTTGATAGTAGGTTTAGGGTATCCAGGAGGTCTTCCCTAACCCCCCTAAGTAGGATAAACTTAAGTGACTCAGGATCAAGTGTGCACCTGGCCCTTTTGTAGCTAAGCTAGAATCGTTCCTCATAATCCTCTAAGGACTCATCATGCCCCAAGGTCATTCTAAAAATTTCCTCTTTACTATCTTTGGACTTGCAGTAGTCCCTATACTTCTTGTTGAAATATTGTTGCATTTGATCCTAGGTGGTGATACTATCCCCAGGTAAATCCATGAACCAGCGCAAAGCTACATTTTTGAGAGTGGATGGGAATAATTTCAACTTTTGATCATCAGTGGTATAATCATAATTTTTTCATATGACAGTGAATTCAAACAAGAAAGTATCTAGATCTTCTAAGGTCAGACCATGAAAGTGGGGAAGAGCAGAGGGGCTTATGTTTTTCATCATAGCATACCCATTGGTTTCTCTGATGGGAAGATCACCCTCAATTCTTTCTCTATCTCCCCTTTCATTTCTATTTTCAGCCATTATGTCAGTTGGAATGGGTTCTTCTTCTTCTTCCCCTATAGGCTCTTCAAAAATCTCAGGTTTCTCGCCTAAGGGGTCCTCTAATTCACAACAACTACTAAAGAAGAGGGAAGGTTGGTTGTTTGAATGGTGGGGGTATTTGGTAGAAATTTTCCTAAGTTATCCCTACTCCTACGAGGCATGAAATAAGTGTTTTGTTTTGTTTTTCAAGATTTAAAACTAATTGAAGAATTGAAAAGACAAACTGAATTGAAAATAACTGCTGAATGGAATTACTTGCAGAATGCAAAGGAAGGCAAACCAGCTTACAATTATCTTGCAGAAATGAAACTCATAGTAGAATGAAAGAGATAAGAAATGGAAGAAATAAAGAAGAAATCACATCTACTTAGACACCTCCCTAAAAATGGTGCCAAAAAGTGATGAGTACCAGTATTGCAGCAAGGATCCTATGAAGCTTAAGATATATGAAATTAAAACTGCAATATAGCTTTGAAAACTTGAAATACAGCTGACCTAATTAGAAGAAAAACCATAAATACCATAAGAAACCAGAATTCTGTATTTTTGGGCTGAATGAGGGATTTTCCTCAAACCATGGTCCCTGAAGCGATGAATTAGGAAAGATCCACCTATTATCAACCTTTTTGGTGTTTCTTTATCTCTCTAAAGCTATTGTTAAAGCTATGCACAAATGGAAACAAACTAATCAAATTCATCAATACTTGTAATGTAACAATGCCAAAATCAATTCAAAAAGTAATCTATGAAATAACCTAAGCATACAGGTATAGTAAGAAGAACCTCTGCTTCTAGGGTTGGGCCTTAACCCAAGAGCTTCAAACCTCTGATTCAATTCATTGCTAGACCAAGGGAATGCTCATTTTCATTAACATATAAAAAAAATACATAACAATGTTTTTTCACAATCCTTGAACTCGAAAGTTCTTAGTTATCTTGCATAAAAAATCTAAATCCTAATGAGGCTCTAGGCCTCCTTATTTATAAAACAAAAGTTTCCAACAACTTCCTTAAATCTAGGGAGGCTTGGCTCCCAATCTCAAGATAAAATGGTTCTTAACTATCATTGGCTCAATTACCAATGATCCTCATGACTCGGCTACCTGCAACTCCAAGCTAGTGTGGTTTGATTTAGGGATTTTGAATGAGTGGGGATTTAATGAGGAATATCCATCTACTATAATCTCTCCTTCTTGTTTCATTCGAGTTCCTACACTTTAATTAGTCATAATTTTCATAATTTGCTCCCAAAAACCTATAATCAATGCACATTAGACCACTAGACATAACATCTTACTTTTACTCATGTCATTAAGCAAGATATAATTAAAACATGTAAGGAATTATGAGAAGAGTTGATTTTAATAACCTTGGAGGTGTATTAAGGTCCATATATTTACCCAATTATGAGCCTCATAAGTATGTTCCTTATCTCAAGGATGAGAAGTTGAAGATTCAAATGCTCATTAGCGGGTTGCTAATAGGATTCAGAGAGCAAATTGAGTTTGATGAGCCTCTATCACTAGAGGAAGTGATCAGGAAATTAAATAATTTATATGAAGTGAACTCAATCTTACACTCATTTTTAGGTTTGAATATCTTAATTTACAAAGGACCAAGAGAAGAGTTCATCATTGGGTGAGAGGTTATGTATTTGAGCTGAATGACATGCCTACATCAATACATCTAAATGTGTTTCCTTTGGATCATATAGAATTCTTTTGGGCATGGATTGGTTGTTCACTCAAAGGAGCAAGTAAGATTATTATGAGAAGGCCATTAAATGTGTGGATGATGATGGGGAAAGGAGAATATTGGAGGGAAATAAGAAGCCTACATTAGAAAGAATGGTTATAACCATGCAAGCGAAGTGCAGATGTAAGAAAGGGTGTGTATTGTTTGCAGTGTATATTTCTAGTGACAAGGGAAGGATGTTGAGGATGAGGAAGTGCTGAAGAGGTACCTTGTTTTGAAGTAGTTTCAAAATGTGTTTCCTATAAAGATTTCAGAGTTACCACCTCATAGGGAAGTGGATTTCTCTATTGAGTTGGTACTAGAAGCAACACAAGCATCAAAGGCACCTTACAGGATGAATGCTTTGGAGTTGGTGGAATTGATGTTGTAGCTTAAGGAAATTCTTGATAAGGGATACATAAGGCCAAGTGTATCACCTTGGGGTGCAACAATATTGTTTTTAAAGAAGAATGATGGTACTCTCATATTATGCATTGATTATAAGGAGTTGAACAAGACAATCATCATGAACAAGTATCCATTGCCAGATATTGATTATTTGTTTGATCAAGTGAAGGGAGTAGAAATATTCTCAAATATTGATCTGAGATCAAGATATCACCACGCACGCAACAAAGAAGAAGATATTTATAAGACTCGATTTCAGACAAGTTATGGGAATTATGAGTTTGTGGTGTTTCATTTTGGTCTTACTAATTGTCCAACCACCTTCATGTCTTTAATGAACAGTGTGTTGCATCCCTACCTAGATAAGTTTGTGATAATTTTTATTGATGATATATTTCTATACTCCAAGAAGGAGGAGGAGCATGTAGAGCTCTTTGTAGTAGTGTTGAGATTGTTGAGAGAGAATCAATTGTATGCCAAGGTTAGAAAATGTAGCTTCTTTCAGTGTCAGATCCATTACTTGGGACATGTTATTTCTAAGGAAGTGATAGCAATGTATCCGAAAAGTATTAAAGCTATGCTGGAGTGGTTGAATCCTAGGAATGTGGATGCAGTCAAATCATTCATGGGACAAGTAGGTTATCATAGGCAGTTCATCAGGAACTTCTCAAGGATTGGCTATCCTATCACATCTTTGTAGAGAAAAGGAAAGAAGTTTGAATGGATTGAGGAGTGTGCAACTAGTTTTGAGCAGTTGAAGCATTTCCTTACAAATGCTCCAGTTTTAAATATTGTAGATCCTAATAAGTAGTTTGTGGTTTATACAATTTCTTGCAATAAAGGACTTGGTGGAGTTGTAATGCAGGAAGGACAGGTGGTATGTTATGAGTCAAGAAATTTGAAAGAGAACAAACAAAACTATGTGGATCATAATCTTGAGCTATTAGCTATCATTCATGCATTATAGTTTTGGAGACATTATCTCGTTGATAGGATATTTTAATGAGTGATCATAGTGGATTGAGTTTATTTTTTGACCAATATAATCTAAATGCTAGAGAAGATATATGGTTGGGTATCCTCAGTGAGTTTGGCTTTGAGAACAGATACATTAAAGGCAAGGAGAATTAGGTTGCATATGCCCTCAGTAGGAGAGTGTAGGTAAATCATATTTTAGTTGTGATGTATTATGGGATATATTTTCAAGAGAAGATCTTGCAAGCAGGGAAACATGATGAGAAGTACTGATAGGTGAAGCAAATATTGCAGAAGCAAGGGGAAGGTGATAGGTATGATGAGTATCACCTCATGACAGTTGGCTTCGCCAGATTTGAGAATATGATTTATATTCCAAGTAGGAGTGAGTTGAAAAAACTTATCTTGAGGTATTTTCATGTCAAGCCATATTCAAGACACCTAAGATACCAACAAACTTTGATAATTGTTAAAAATTTATATCATTGGTAGGAATTGATGAAGGAAGTGGATAAGTTTGTTGCAAGATGTTTAGACTATCAACAGGTGAAAGCTAAGTATAAGAACCCAAATGGTCTATTACAACCTATTCCAATTCCATAATGGAAATGGGAGGTCATTTCCAAGGACTTCATTACAGGTTTTCAAGGACATTGAAGTGACATGATTCCATCATGGTTGTGCTTGACAGGTTGAGTAAGGTAGCTCATTTCATTGTAGTAAAGTTTACCAATTCAACTAGTGAGGTATCTTAGATATTCACCAGGGAGATAATGTGATTGCATGGTATTCCCAAGAACATCATATCATATAAAGATTCTATGTTCACTTCTAGGTTTTGGAAGGAATTGTTTTCATTTTTCAGGACAAAGTTAGCTTTTAGCACAAATTATCATCCACAAACAAATGGATAGACAAACAAGATTAATAGGATTCTTGACGACATGTAGAGGATATATGTCATGCATCAACATAGGAGTTGGGAGTATTATCTCCCATTGGTGGAGTTTTCTTATAACAATGGGTATCATAATCTTTGAGGATGAGTCAATTTGAGGCTCTTTATGGGCACAATTGTTGTACTCCTGTAAGTTGGAGTGATCCAGTGAACATGGTAATGATTGAACCCGATATGTTGGTTGATATGGAGTAGAGATGTAAGCTATCAAGAGAAATTTAAAGGTAACACATGACAGGGGAAAAATTTATGTGGATTAACATAGAGAATTCAAGGAGTTTTAGGTTGGGGAGCATGTGTACTTACAAATCAAGACCAAGAGGAGCTCCTTGAGGATTGGGTCATGTGACAAGTTGGCACCTCAGTGTTGTGGGCCTTTTGAGATGCTTGAGAGGATTGGAATAGTGGCCTACATATTTGCACTGCCACTGATAGTGAAAGTACAAGATTCTTTCCATGTTTCCTTGCTTAAGGTATATGTGTAAGATGTTGATCATGTGATTGTTTGGTCTATATTGCAGGTGGAACGATAGGGAGAGTTATACCCAGAACCACAAATAATTGTGCAATAGAAACTACTCATGCTCTGGAACTAAGCAATAGAGAAATTTAAAGTGCAGTGGAACCACTTTGGGCCCAATGAAGCTACATGGGAGATGGATGATCAAATACAGGATTTGTATCCCTCATTATTTTTTGGTCGAAGAAAATGAGTTTTTGGTTTTTTCTATATATATAATTGTTGTTGTAAATACCAAAATGAGTTGTGTTATAAAGCTCCAATAAGCAGTGTGTTTGTTTTGTTTTTTGTGGGAATGTCATTTTAAGTATAACATCGAGTTATTTTATAAATTCTCCATATGCAGTATGTTTTTTTTCAACATTTTTCTTATCATTGGTGTCATAGAACACCGAGGACGATGTTCCCCCAAGGGGTAGGGGTTTGTAATAGCCTCAGGTTAAAAGTTTCATGTAATAAAGGATATTAAAGGGAAAAATAATAACACGAAGGTCATAGGACACATTTTCCAAGTTAAATGTTGGGAAAACATTATAATGGGCATCACTAGTAGTTTAATAATGGCTATGGAAATCAACAAAGGAAAAGAGACAATAATTGGAATTTAATTATAAAAATAAATGAAAATAGGAGAAGAGGGATATGAAGAGACACAAGTATGCATGAAATGGAAATTAGAGAGAAAATGATGAAAATGAAAGGAAAAAAAGACATCAATGATAAAAAGAATTTAGAGAAACAATTCACAATGTTTTGTCAGTTTTTTAGTTGGATCAATTTCACAGAGAGAAAGAGAGGAAAGTAAAAAAGGGCAAGAAAAGGAAAGAAAGGGAGAGTAAGGAAAAAGTTGCATCAATAACTTTAGTAGGAAGGTTTTGCAGGTAACAAATTGCATATGCGATTTCCTTACTAGGATGTGAATGCATGGTACATGCATTTTAGTTTTTGGTTCATTTTCTTTCATTGGCATTGGTTTTTTCTAGATTAAATTTGGCTTCAACATTTCCTTGCCATTTCTTCGATAGCCATGATGTGATGGGATTCATTCTTGGTTGAGATTTGGATTGTGAAAAGATTTTAGATATAGTTGAGGTGGTCTCAGGAAAATCAGGGGTGGAGATGGTTTTCTCCAAGAAGCCCTCGACAGGTGGGTGGAGAGAGGAAAATTCATCTAAGTATAGTGAATGAATCACGAGGCATCCAAAGTGGTTTTAGGTTTGTGATCTCAGAACCCATTTAGGTGAGATCATGATAGGTTGAGGGTGGATGTGTTTTAACCTTTGGAGTCCTTGTCTGGTTATGTCTTGGTTTATCCGATGAGATCCCAAATTCTTGCTAGGAATATGGAATAGGGTTGATTTTTTGAAAGAGTGATTTGGTTTAGCCTGATCTATGGTTAGGTGGTACATGGAAGTCACTGAATTTTGTTGGATGTTTCATATGTTAATATAAGATATTTTTCCTATTGTGATTTATGAGCACATATGTTAGTTATTATGTGATCTTATGGTTGTTTTTTCATGGTTTATGTTCTAGTTATGTTCTGGTTAAATGCATGATTATATCACGTGCTTTGGCTATGGCTCTTGTTCATGATTTAATAAGTAATTGAAAGGCTGATGAATGAATGGGCTAACAAGTGTTGTTGTAGCTAGCTAGAGAGGGAATAGAGTCTTCATGGTGATTTTCATATGAAGTTCAAAAGTTTTTGATTAAATATGCATTCATGACCTATAGATTCTATTTTTATCATATGTTTGAAGAAATGAGTACCAGGCATTGGGAATGTCTAGGTCAAGATCTTGCTCAAGTTCTGAATGGTTGGAATTCTTATCATTTGATTTATGTTTCTAGAAAGTTATAGATAGTTCTAGGAAGTGGTATAGAGGCTAGCTTGAAAAAGTGGCATAGATCTCATGACCACATGCACAAAACTAGGGATTTTTGGTCATAACCACATGCAGGCAAGATTATATATGCGGTTGGAGCCTCATAACTACATGCATAATGTGTCAAGGGTGTAGTTGGTAGGTGAAGCTAGTGAAAAAGTAGTTCCAACTCAGGATCTCATCATTAGAGGTTGTGGACTAAATTTTGGATGATCTAGTGCTCCTATGAGGTATCAAAAAAATTTTGGTTTATCGGCACCACTTCCATCACTGGAACTTGGAGGTTGGGTCATGTCATAGTGACACTCAACTCATGTTTATCCCATAGAGCTTGTAAAAGTGTGTAAATGTGGGAGGGGTCATTACATAGGGTTCATCCTTTTGAATGATAGGTTGTTTGGAAGGTCCCTTATTAGCACGCGTGTAAGTGCCTCCTCATATAACAATATAAATATTTGGTTAATTGACCTATTTTGGTTTCCATGGCTCTAAATTAATTAAATTAGCTTCTCTTTGACGATTATGATCCTCCCATTGAGAAATTGACTTAGGCCACTCCTCCATTGCATGGGTATTTACATGATGGTGTGAACACCATGGTAATTTTGGCAATCGATAATCCCTTATTACATTTCCATGTTCATCACAATTATAACATCTAATTGGCCCTCTTCCATCAATTCTTCCTATTTTATACCCTGCACCTTCACTTTTGTGAGTGGATTCATTTAACCAAAAGGTAGATTGATCCAGTCGATTAGCCAAAGCATCCAAAGATCTTCACTGGTCAGTATTATGTCTGGAAGATCCAAATAACTCATAGAAAATGGAGTTGGGAACTTTGGAATACTTCTAAAATATAGGTTACAACCGAGGTGAACGACCAGAAGAACCAAAAATATCAAAATATTAATTGGATTACATACCTTCTTGGTTTGGAAAATCATGATACTGAGTATGTCCATGAAAGGGAAAATACGTTAATACTTGCACAACTCCTCCCGAACATCCTAATTATATAGGAGGGGGTCCTAGTGGAACATTGGAGGGTCCGACAACTTGAAATCTTGGACACTTTGTAACATGATTCCCCTTATTGTAATAACCCATGCACCAAACATGAGAATGAGTAGGTTTTGTAGTATTTGACTCCAATTTTTTAGTTAGGATAGAAATTTGATTTTTTAGATCATTAAAAGTAGGATCAATGGAAGTAGAGCTTGGTTTAAAGTGGCTAAGACATCCCACCATAGCTTCAATCTTAATTTCTTGTTCTAAGGCTTCTTGCTAGGAATTGATCTTCTCCTTTGTTAAAGATATTCTTGTTAAGGGAAATAAATCTTGAAAAAGCATTCGTTCTAGTGATCTAGGTAAACCGTTACATGCACTTGCATGAAGTCTCCCCTTCCTTCTGCCTGAGATCCTACAACTCTGTCAAACCCTCCTGCATTGTGTGAGGTAGTTTGAATTCCTTAATAAACTATTCTCTTAATACATCCATAACGTATATTGGATATTTGGTGTATACTTCATTGCACCGAGAGGCACTCTACAACCCAGTATAGGGGAGTTATGTGTAATGTAATGTAAGTAATTTTGTCAACATTGATTAAATGCTAGGAAACATATATATAAGAAAAAAATTAACAAGAAAACAAAATTAATTATTGGCTTCATATTTAGATTAAAACATATATAAATGTAAAAAGTAATGTAAAATGTAGAATGCAAAATGTGTAATGCAAAATGTAAAATGTAAAAAACATATAAATTAATATAATTATTCCATAACCATATTTAAATTGAATTAATAAGCATAGAAAAATGTAATACTTACAATAAACTTACAATACAATAAGATTTTTAACCCTGCATATTCACCGCCACTTAACCATGGATATTATTAACTTGTGAATAGGATTTATTATAATAACATGACCTAATACAATGGCTTATCAATGCTAGATTCCCAAAAACCACATTTAAATTTAATTAATAAGCACATAAAAACTTAACACGTAAAATATAACAATATTATTAACCGTGGATATTCACCCCTACTTTACCATGGATATTATTAACTTGTAATTATGCTTTGTTACAATACCATGGGCCGGTAACATGGAATATCAATATCAAAAGCCAAAAAACATAAATTATTTAACAATAAAAATAATTTGATTTTATAACATTTTTTAATTAAATCTAAAAGAAAAAGGTTATAATTACTTTTGAGATATATTTAAACCCTCTATCCTCACTACTACTAAAAATATTTTCTAGGTATTTTAGAGAGAGAGAAGGATAGAGGGAGGGAGAGATAGATTGATTTAAAGGGGGTGAAAGAGGGAGGGAATAACAAAGACATAGAGAGATAGAGGTGGAGAGAGAGAGGTAATGGCAAGGGAGATATGGAGAAAGAGTGAGGGAGAGAGAGAGAGAGAGATGGGGGAATAGGGAGAGGTGTGATAGAAAGGGAGAGAGAGGAATGAAGAGATGGAGGACTTGAGAGAGAGAAGGACAGAGATTGAGGGAGAGAGGTTACTTTTATATGTAATGTATATAATTTACTTGAGCCTTAATTAATCCAAGCCTCAAGTTAAGAGTCATGATTACTACTAGCAAGAGTTGTATGAGAGACTACATGGACACATCTTAAGGTTCACACACATGTATAAAGGACATACATGTGGAAAATTAGGTTTTTGGTTGTAGGTAATCATTTGCTAAGTGAAACATAGTGTATATGGTGAATGGTTTAGTGGTAAATTATAAGCAAATTCAAAGTTGGAATAAATAACATTTAACTCAGTTATCTTTTTTTTATTGTGTTTATGTATTTATCATAAAACTAACAACTAAAAATATTATTTATTTATATAGACTAGCCTAGATCCATATTAACTCCAGATCTACCAACCGTCAAGAGGGATCAAATCTATTGAGGTTCAAACCTCTTTTAGACTAAAAAAAATTAGATCCCTCTTGGTGCTTGGTACATCTAGAGTTAAGATGAATCTAGGATGGTGTGCCATTCAAGAGCTCGCCCCCTCAATCTAGTTTGAAATTCAAATAACTTAGTTGTATCTGGGTTTCCTTTAGACCTTCATATGGCCTTAGATCAATACCAATTTTTCTCTACATCATCATCCCCTCAGCCCCAAAAATCAAGGTACTGGGTGAAGGAACCTACTACATTGTTAGTCATTGGAATAAAACTAGGAAAGAATAAAATAAGCCCTCTTAGACCCGATTGAAAAATATTCCCTAAATTAGGCTATCTATAACTAGAAGAACTACGAAATAAATATACCTTATAAAACTTCAAAGTTTTAACAAGCTTGGTAAAGAACCTTGCCATATTTTGATAAAGCACCAGGTGAAGGGATAGATGAGAGCTAACCACATTTCTACATTGCATAACTTTTACTTTGAGGGAAGGAATGTCCTTACGGAACAATCTATGCATCACGAAAAATATATCTTCATCTATATGGGTACTAGGATCAATCACCCTAAACTTCAGGTTTAGTGTCTAGGCTTCACCTAATTCCTGGTGGATATCATTTTCTCTAATTTTATCTCCTTCTTAACCTCCTCTAGGTTCCCTTCCTCTATTATATCTCACATCTTTGCTCAATCCTCCCTTTCACAACTCTGGGCTAGACAACACTTCATCTCTGTTCTTCAACTCTCTTCGTTTCCTTCTAATCTCTCTCATATTTATTTCCCTCCATTCTTTATATATATGTGCCCTTCTTGGTACATTAAAATATTATTCATTCCACATCCCTTCCCCGTCCATCGCAAATCTTTCTTAACTTTTGCAACATGTCATCGTCCACCCCAAGATCCTCCCCCAAACACAAGGGTTTTAAGTTGCCATATTAGTTGGAGGGAACGATACCAATATTTATTCCACTGGCAATATATTGATCCAAAATGAGATTTTCATTCGCAGCCATCCCCTTAATCCATATATAAATAATTCTTCTTCTTTTGAGAAGGATTGATGTTTCTTTGTAGAAAATTCAATAATGTATCCCCTTTTACCTAGAAATTGACAAGTTTGATAACCTTGTGGTCCAAGTGATGTAATGATCCGGATTTAAGTAGGAACGCAATAAATTACAGAGATAACCATAAATACAGAGATGTGATAACCATAAATAAAGAGATGCAGCGGAAATAATACTTCATTTCATTAATGGAAAATACCGAAATACGTTTACAACCAGAATTGGAAATAAACTAGCTAGGGCGATGGTAGCTTATCTCTGAGAAGAGATGTGCGGCTACATGCCTCTGAACCGTTCCCCAAAATTGTGTTACAGTGAGGCTCGAAGGCCTATTTATTATTGAGAAACAATGGAAAAGCCTTCACATTCCAAAACTGACCCTTAGAAGATGAAACGCCAAATTGTGGGCCCCATTTTGGGTAAATTGGTACATCAATTTCCCGGGGTCGTAACTTTGGCATATGATCTCCGTTTGACGCGTATGATAGCTCGTTAGAAAGATCTATCCTAGAACTACCATTTTTGGAACAGGCAGCATGGGTCCAGGCAACATGGGTCCATTCCATGGACCCATGTTGCCCCTGGATTCCCCAAAAAATGTCGTTTAGGGCCTCAAAACGGCTTCGGAAGTTCAGGACCCGAAAAACCGCTAAAAATAGTAAGTTGTGCTACAATTAAGGAAACTGAAAATGCTGAAAGAGACAATTGTGGGTGTCCAAATGGGATAGGTAGGTGGCCACCAACATCCACTTGGATCATTCCTCCCCCCTTAGGAAGCAATGGTCCCCATTGCGTTGAGTTCCTCCATCTGCTGAACTTGTCCTGCAATCTCTGATGTGTCCAGCAACGGTGGGAATCATGGTCGATGACGATCCACATTGAACACATGGTGCAGGCGAAGGAATGGAGGAATGATGTGCTCCAAAGCATTACTCCTCATAGCCTTGGTACTGTTGTAAGGACCTTGTCGGAGTGGTCTGAGTTTCTGATGGGTTCTGGTAAGGCGTTCTTTCTATCGATGCAACCAGACTTTGTTGCCCACCTAAAACTTGTGTGCTACCCCTATGGGTGAGGAGAAGTTGTTCCTGTGTTCTTTCATGACCGTATCCCTTTGCTGTTGCTGCTGCTGCTTGGAGGAACCCTTTACGGGGGTCATGGATGTAGCAACGATCTTCCCCTTACTTTGGGAGTGAACCATACAGATGAATTTCCTGGTCTGTGATATGAGCTTGCTGCTTTTCTTAGCAGTGATCAAAGATGTGGCAGTAGGTGGGGCTATCTCTGGTATCCTGTATAATGAATTATTCAAAGAAATAATGACAGCACGAGGCCTTGACTCATACACAGCATGTCGCCTCCACAAGTATGGCTGGCCTAGTAATACATCACAAACATCCCGAGGTGTAACATCA
>APFE031759069.1:18356-36613 GCA_000404065.3 Pinus taeda | reverse complement strand
AATATGTTAAAAAAACATTCATCAACTTTTGCACCGAAAATGGAATTCAAATGCAACACACTGTTCCATACACTCCAAAACAAAATGGTGTAGCTGAAAGGAAAAATCGCACCTTAAAGGAAATGGCTAATTGTATGCTGCAATCTAAAGGACTCAGTCTTAGTTTTGGGCCGAAGCAATTAATTGTGCAAATTATATAATAAATCGCACTCCTACTAAGGTTCTAAAGAATATCACTCCAGAAGAAGCTTGGAGTTCCATTAAACCAGATGTAAGTCACTTTCGTATTTTTTGGAAGTGAAGCATGGGCCCATATTCCAGATGAAAAGCATAAAGCTTTAGAACCTAAGAGTGAGAAATGTACTTTTGTTGGATATTCTGAAGATGTAAAAGGTTATAGACTTATTCCATTTAAGTTCAAAAATGTTATCATTAGAAGAGATGTAAAATTTGATGAAAATAAATCGTCCTGCGAGCCTAGTCCGGCGGATGTGCCACCTCTTCCTATCTCTTCTACTTTTGAAAACATTTCTTCTTCAGATGATGAAAGTGAGGATGACAATCCTCCCCCACCTTCTCAGGATCCTCAACTTCCAAGATGGGTCCGTGCTACTCGGGATGCAGCAGGTGATCTTGCCGGTGATCCTATAGATCAGCGACGTACACGTTCTCAGTTTGAAAGAGCCTCTTCTTTACTGGCTCAAGCTCCAGTAAATCATGATCCTGACACTTTTGCAGAAGCTTCAGGCCATCCACATTGGGAAGCAGCTATGAATGAAGAATATCATTCATTGTTGGCAAATGATACATGGGATCTTGTTCCTCTACCAAAGGGACGCAAACTTGTTAGATGTAAATGGGTTTACAGAACCAAGTATGGACCAGATGGGAAAGTTGATAAACATAAAGCTCGTCTTGTTGCTAAGGGCTTTTCACAGGTTGAAGGCATTGATTACACTGAAACCTTCTCCCCTGTTGCCAAAATTAACTCTATCCGCCTTGTTCTTTCCCTTGCTGCCTCTTTAAAATGGGAAGTCCATCAGATGGATGTTAAATCTGCCTTCTTGCATGGGGACTTGCATGAAGAAATCTATATGGAACACCCCATTGGCTTCATCCAAACAGACTCCAGCCTTGTATGTCGACTTAAGAAATCTCTTTATGGTCTCAAGCAAGCTCCTCGGGCTTGGTATGCCAAAATGGATAGCTTTCTTTTAGAATCTGGCTTTTCTAGGTGTTATTCTGACAATACTATCTAAACCAAGAAAGTGGGCAACTCTCTTATCATCCTTTTTCTTTATGTTGATGATCTTATTCTTACCGGTAGTGATCCCAACCTTATAAACCATGTGAAGTCCAGCCTTAAAAAGAAATTTGAAATGACAGACTTAGGACACTTACACTATTTTCTCGGTCTTCAATTCTTGCAATCCAAGGAGGGTATTTCCCTTTCCCAGTCCAAGTATGCTTGTGATATTCTTCGTCATTTTCACATGGAAGATTGTAAGCCAGCTCCTTCTCCCTTTCAGTCTAGAGTCAAACTTTCAGTCTTTTGTACTTCTCCTGAAGTTGATGCTACCTTATACCGTCAACTTGTAGGAAAACTCTTGTATTTAACCCATACTCGTCCTGACCTTTCCTTTGTTGTTGGCCTTGTTGCTCGTTTTATGCAAAACCCCCGTGAAAGTCATTGGAAAGCAGCTAAAAGAATACTTCGTTATGTTCGAGGTACAGTACAGTTTGGGATTCATTACAGTGCCAAAGCAGCTTCTCTATTAGTTGGTTTCACTGATTCTGATTGGGCTGGTGACCCTGATGATCGGAAGTCTACTGCCGGTTATGTCTTCACTCTTGGTTCAGGACCTATTACATGGGCTTGTAAGAAACAGGCTGCCATTTCTCTTTCGTCAGCAGAAGCAGAGTATCGTGGTGCCGTGGAAGCTAGTAAGGAAGCCTTGTGGCTTCGTCAGATCCTATCAGAATTGGGCTTTGAGCAGCAGCATCCGACTACACTTTGGTGTGATAATCAAAGTGCCATTCAGCTTTGCAAAGATCCAGTTCAGCATCAGCGCAGCAAACACATTGAACTTCACATGCACTTCATCAGAAAGCTCATTCATGACCATGTTCTTGAAGTGCAATATTGTTCAACAGATGATCAGGTTGCAGACATCTTCACAAAGGCTCTCACAGAGGCGAAGTTCACTAAACTTCGATATATGCTTGGAGTTCAGGAAGTTGTCACTAAGGGGGGATAGGCTCTAGTGCCTCCTTCCTTCTCCTATTGTGTCATATTTGTAAATCCTTCAATCCTATCCCAAGTTGTTCTTAAGGGGGGATGTTAGGATATTCCGACACATAGGAAATAGTTAAGTTCAACTTGGTCTAGTATAGAGTTAGGTATAGAGTTAGGTAAAGTGTGTTTCTTTACCGTTGTACATTTTGTAACTTACAATCCGACGGTCACGATATGTAGTGATCCGACGGTTCATTCTCTCCTCGGTATTACCGACACTTGATCCGTGGCTTGACACCCGATTGGTCCATGAATTCTATTTAAAGCGCATGGAGGGTCATTTGTAGGTTAACCGTGCATGAGAGAAGCTTATGTAAATTTTCATTCTTTTATTAATAAATTGCCTGTAGTAGCCACGTTGGCGCAGGCCGTGGACTGTTTCCCTCTCTGAGGGTTTTAACCACGTCAAAATACTGGTGTATTGATCTGTGATCTATTTGTGAGCGGTGTCCTTCTGGTGTTCTGTCTGAGGAACTTACCCTATATATTCCTACATAACTAAGTGTTGGAAAGTCATAGTCTGAAACTTAAGTAGTGAAAAGGAAAAAAGGTAGTCAGTGTCACACGAGTTGTTAGTTAAGAAGGTTGGTCAATTGCCTTAAGAGTTGGGGTCGTGAAAAATGGTATTAAAGCCTTATTTGCGAAAACCAATAGTAGAGATACATCTTCCCACTTCGTGGTTTGATGATATCAGAGCCCATTTTTGTAGAAAGTGGGCTAGCGGAAGTTGGCTGCAGTGCGACATATTTTGGCAGGGGCAAGGCAATGAATTCAGGGCAAAATCTTAACAATGGGAGATTACGAAGAGACCTTCTGCATTTGGGCAACAAGGATCATTGGTTGTTGTAGAATTGTTGTAGAACATTTCTCAGAAATACGCGACCTTACAGCAGAAGGCGCAAATGCTCATGACAAGGGTGGAACACAATAGAATTTGTGATGGCTGAGTCATGCCTAGCTAAATGGAGAATTGGCTAAGTGCCCGTCATGACTCGTGGACAAAAGGAAGGAAGGGCACACCAAACCGAAGTAAAGGAAATATGACATACTTGGTCAGACTTCTTCATTGCAATTTCGTTGAGGCCAAAAGGAAATCTTGGGAAGACCTTTAATGGGGGAGACAACGATGAAGGAAGGTACCTGCGATGCGATATGAGGGCAGAGTGATTAAGGGAACTAACCTGGAAAGAGGTAATGATGTGATGACAAAAGTTATGTTGAGTCTACTAGAGTGGATGAGTTGGGCAACCAAAGTCACGGACATCAAGTTGAAGGGAGCATCATAGACTTCATGGAGTGGCATCAAGCAGGAGCACTACAAGGAGAAATGTAGGCGCACTACAAGGAGAGATTTTGTCTATGAGCATCAAGGAGAAATTCCAAGGTAAGGATGTTGGGCAGGATGGACTTGCCGATGCCACATGATGACTTGAGATAGTTGCAGTCAATGAAGACTTCATAGTTTGGTGGTCTTGGAGTATTTAGTTCATTAAGGAACTAAGGTCAGTTCGATACTAGAATTTGAAGCGGTATGGGATGTATACGTTGGACATAATATGGGATATGTTCATGACGAGTGACTTGTTGAATGTCATAGAGATGAGACACCATAGAGTTGGATGGAGATGCAACGATGAAGATGCCTTGTTGGGAGAACTTAGGCATGCGTTGAGTTTATGAGACTTAGCCACTTTTTCATGGGCATGGAGGTCGATTGGTATATGGCAATGGAAAGCACATGGATGCGACGATGAAGCAAGTGTAAACTTACCACTTTGACAACATTGGTGAGTAACATATCGTAGAAGGGATGGAGACATCTTCATGGACCTGGATATGGCACATTGAGCATTGGATTGATGGGAGGAGTTCTTGATTGAGTTGAGGATGTGAATAATGTCAGAGAAATGAATAATGAAGGCATGTGAAGGTGAATTCTCATGGTGTGGGGTTCATGGTTGGATTAGCTACCCAACTAGTTCGATTTTGTCAATAAGGAAAAAAAGAGTCTACCTTGAAAAGCATGAGTGATTTGTGGATTGATTTATGGATTTAGGGAAATTTATTTTGTTTGGATATGTTATTATAAATATTGTAAGCCTAAGGGGAAAACTAATGGTCAAATGTATGTGAAATCAAGCCATAGAGAGTGAACAAAGAGAATGAATGCCTTTGAGGATATGTAAGTACAAACCTATTTTAATGAATGAGAGTTCATGCATAATTGTGAATCTAAGAACTCTATGTGAAGTGTGATCTAATTATTTGATTTCAAAGAAAGCATGGAAACATGTTTTGTGGTTGACATATAAATACAATACAATAAACTTTGGATCATTGAATTAGCACAAAATTGTGGATTATTAGTTTTGTGACTGCTAAAAAAGATATCATTGTTTGTTATTCTTAAGATTGCAGGTTTGTGGAAGTGAACATAACATGAAAAGTCAAATTTTCCTGCATCAAGTTCCTTAAAAATTAAAGGGGCATGATGATGAGCTTGCATTGTGATTTATAGTCAACCTAAAGAATCCAAGCGACCAAGTGTTTGTGACAACAATGGGAAGATTGGAAATACATTTCAACGAAAGTGGTATAAAAAAGATCACCATTTTACCTCCAATAGTGGATTGGGACAAAGGATCAAGAAATGAGGCAATGAGTGCCAAGAAATTCTTCTTTTTGCAAGGTGAAGCACCATTGGAAGACTATGATGGTAGAAGGGATGTGTAGAAGTTAGAGTAGAATGTAGAACAATAGTTAGAGAAGCATTAGGAGCGGGAAATGGAGCATGAAGTAGAGTAGACAAAGAAGTATACAGGGTAGCCAGTGACATCACACCAACAGAGGCAAGTGGAGGGCTGTCAGGAGGAAACATATTGAGTTGCTTAGTGGTGAGAAAGAATTCCTGTAGGGGGGAGATGATAGGTCCAGGAATTTTATATTTTATTAGGCCCAATTGATTATTTCTAGACACCTATAATATGCACTTGACTGCATTACTTACACATTATAGATTTAATTTGTAGTATTAACGAGTCCTTAGGAAATTGATTTATCGTTTCTTATTATGTGCCCAATATTATTTTTTTTTGCAGAATATAGAGAGAATATTGAGTAAATTCTGAACGCGAGAATATACATAATTTCTCTCTACTACAATATGGACTAAGATGAGATAATAAATGAACTAGATATTATGAAATTATCGAACAGATTTTTGAGATATAGCGTTTGAGAAAATCTAGGAATGTGTTCCTTGTCATTGAATAAATATTCCTACTATTGGGAACCATATCCACTTTTTGAGGGATTTTGGAGGGGAAAGTTTCCTCGTTTCAATGAGGATGCTTCCCTATCAATTTTTATAAGTAGAAATTCGAATTAGCCTCTAGGGGCATGTATTTCTTAGTCGTCTCGAGGAGAAAACTTGTTATTTAGAAACTCTACTTTCATTTGTAGCAGGGATGTACTTAGATTTACTCCAATAATAATGTTTGGTCCCATTTTTTTCTTCTAAAGCTTGGTTTCCTTCATAAGAATATAAGTATCCTTGGGCTTGGCCATACCAAGAGCCTGAAATCCCTGTTGTATAATTTCTTTATTCTATTAGAATGTCTTTTTACTTAGATATCTTATTTATGTGTCTAGTATTCATGTTTCCTTTGTTGTACGTTGTATTGGTTAAATGATTTAAATGTTGCTTTGCAGGTTATTTATAGAGTAACAAGCATGATTCATCCTTATAACATGTTATCAAGGTCATATCCATGACTGAGCTACTTGGACTGGTTTATTAGTTCACAATTATGGAATTTCTGGAAGTCTCTTGTTGCAAAATAGTAGTAATTTTATGTTGAATTTTAGAACCGTTTAATGAATTTTTTTTAGATTTTTCCACTTGTATTGAGTCTTAAAAAATTTAAAATTAATAACAAAATTTATCCCACATCATTTTCACTTGTTGAGGTTAAGAAAATGGTAGGTTAACTAGTTCACAGATTCCTGAATTTCTCATTTTTAGAGTAGTAATTTTATGCTATTTTTTAGCACATGTTAACAAGGGTATTTTTGAGATATTCCACTTGGGTTGGAGTCCTAGGACATCTTAATTGATAAAAAAAATATCCTATCTCATTTTCGTTTGATTTTCTTTGTCATTCGGTTAGGTAACTTAGAGGACGAACTAGCTAGTAGACTATGTATTTTAATCTTTTCAAGTATTAAAAAAATCGTAATATTTCTTGTGTGTAGGTGAGACTATGGGTTTGAAGGGCTCATAATTTTTTTTAAATTCCTTATCCTTCCACTATTTCCTTCCTTTCTACCTCAACAACTCATCCAAAACACTGCCCACTAAGAGTACATTTATGGGTTGTTAAAGGCCACAATGTGCATTGGTACTTGTGCAAGATGGGCCCCTGAAGAGTAATAATATTGGAAAAGAACTCATACAACCTTATTCTACTCTCTATCACTATAAACTACCTTCCAATCACCCTTTCCACCCTGAGAATGCTCACGGATCCAATCTTGTAGCAAAACAGGGAAATCTTGTAGCAATTTCATAACATCCTTTAACAACATGTAAAATTGACCAAATTTTCCCTTGAAGTTTATTTTTTTCCTTATGTCCTTGAAAAATCCCCCCTAGGCTCTTAAAATATGATTTATGAAGACTAAATACCACTTAGGTCTTGCCTTTTAACCCCTAGAACACATCTCAACAATTAGGGTTAGTGGACATATTTATTAGTTGGATAACAAGATAATGACTTTATTAATTTCCACATGAAGTATCTAATGAATTCCATTAATGGATCTAACCTTTCTAGAATGTAGTGACTGATTACATGCTATTTCCATCATGCAAGTTAGATTAGTTTGCTTTCTTTATTCTTAAGTTACGGTTTCTATTTTAGGAACTATTATTTCCATTCCATGGACTAGGTTTCCTTCCAATGCAACATTTCCATTCCACAAGTAGCTTAATATTTACATTTATGCAAGTAGTATAGCCCTTACATTTCTAGAAATAGGGTTAGAATTTACATTTGAGCAAGCGATATTTCCATTTCTTGCAAATAGAGTAACAATTCCATTTCTGCAATTAGTTTAGGATTTGCTTTCATAATATTCACTTCATTGTATTGGATCAACTAAGGAAGGACACAATGGATGTTGCACATATAGTGTCGACACCTCTAAGGTTGATATGAGCCCCAGGTTGATAATTTAAGTTGGTATCCTAGGGAGTTGGAACATTCTTGTTGTAAGACTGGGGCTCATCAACCACAACCCTTTTCCTATCTATTCTTATTATGGAAAAGTATGTATATGCATGTGCTTCATGACTAGTGCTATGGAATTTACACATTTTCTAGTAATGTTACAGAATCATAGTCGTCCCTGTAAGTCGTAGGTTATTTTCTAATGTATGCATATTTCAATAAGTTAAATTGGCGTGAATGTTGGGTAATTTCAACGAAAATATTAAGTGAATCTAAGCACTACATATTCTAATGACAAAGTCATAATTCTCCTTTTCAAACAATGAAATTCTATTAAATTAGTAACTTTTATAAGGAACTGTTGTTATCGTGATCTAATTTATTTATATCATTCAAGAATTTACGGTCATGCTCATGCATGGTTAAATAGGTATCTACTTCCATAGAAATTAATATTTCTTTCTTACTATTTTAATATGCATAAAAGCCTATAATTACTTATACATAACTTAAATGATATAATGATACTAATTTGTAACTGAGCATTGATAACAAATATTGATAGCGGTTTAGAAGCAAATTTTTAATTCAAAATAAGAGACCCAAATTGGAGCAAGATATTTCCACCATTAAATGTGAGCATAAACTACCACTATCAAATTATTTGCAACTTTAGCAATAATATTAAACAAAAATACAATTATGCATACTTCAATAAACTTATTGCAATATACCTTCAGATTTAAGTCCAATAATTTCTCATCTATTTCGTATACAATATGTTAGTACTCCAATTACCAATAATCATGCCATGAAATGATAATTCACTAAAGGATCGTGAAATATATTGAATAGATTATGCCACCAAAATATCGTAAATTTAACTGACATTCAGAATAATTCCATGACATGATACAATCAATTGTTATCAATTACGATCATACGAAGCATCCTTATAATTTGTTAATGAGCACTTAACAAGACTTGGCATTCAAGAGTGTTATTTAATTCCTTTTAAATAATCTATCATTCTATCGACAACATCAAGGACAACTTGTGCCTTCCTACACTCTTTTACTATCACATTGTTTTCATTATTTACAAAACAATGTGTGCATTCATTCGTTTACAAACATTTTAAGCAATGCATTACAATTCCAAACATTTCACACATCATTAAACATTATTGTAAGAGTATGGATACAAGGACTGGTAGTCAAAACTATTCCACACTATCACTATTTACTATGAGTGTTCAAGATTATCCCTAATTTAATCAAATGTGACATAATTTCTAACTGTCTTTTATCAACATAAGGACTAAATGCCATTTGCACTATTATTCTTCAAAATATTCATTAGCACTATTATGCATTTCTTATTAATTGTATTATAATGCATACATTGCAATGTAATATCATTAGTATCATACTTACGGTTCACCCAATCGCACTAAATCCCTACTCCTTGTCATTCTTATGTAACCCAAGAGGTTCTAATGTTGTAACCCATGTTATGATACCACTTGTAACATCCTTGAGTATAACTCATACAAAATACACAAGTTTAAAATGTTTTACAAGTTTTACTAGCATGTAGAATCCCACAAATGGCTTATCACATACTCTTTAACTGTTCATCAAACGATATAGTCACAATCATTAATTGAGCTAACAGTAAAAAGGGAATATCTATTTGTGTAAAGGAATAATGTTTTGTGCAATTTGTTAACGTAATGTATTCTACTACAAATTTTCATCATTAACATTGTTAAATTAATAAAGGCTTATAAAAACCATGAGAAATTATATATTTTCCAACATTATTCAAGGTGACAATATCATTAAGATAATAAATTAGGCAACCACATAAATTAAGATTGATATTACCTTGGAAACCCATAAGGGAAAAAATAACAAATGTTTTTCTTTATTAAAAATGTTTCATGAGGGAGTTTTCCCCTCTCTCGATGGAAACAAGGGAGTACATCTCTTGTCCATCGTTGATATTTTACAAAATAAACATATACTTCCATTCAAATATTATTACCTATAGGGCCATACATTAGACATGTATTCATGTTTCTAAAACACATTACCCAATAGTTCTTAGAGTACAATATCCTTGTGACATGACTATTTACTGCAGTGAGCTTCTTTCCCATATTGCATCATCGTTTTCAATTCATCACAAGTTAACAATATATCTCAGTAAACAAAGTTTCCTATTGTAAAATTGCATCCGAAATTTTATCACTCTACATGTAATAATAGTTATATATAATGATCTCCTCCTACAATAGTGTTAGTCATAAACCATCGTTCAATTGTTGCAAAAGGGATTAGTTTAAAAATCATCACTCAATCCCTAGTAAGTCATGATTTCATCCATGCAACCACTGTCGTCAGCAAAACTCTATCGTCATGAATACTTGAAATATCAAATTATTAAAGCCCAAAAGTTAACGGATTTTTGATCTAAACATAATGCAAGAGAATTGATAGCCCTCTATCTCAAGGATTTAATCAATACTCGCTATCATTTTCATGTCATAATTACTAATAACTTCTACGGTTTTTATATCTTTCCATGAAAACAGTTTCATGCACATGCATGAATGAAAAGTAAAATCCATAGCCGCAACTAAAATTTTTATTTATAAATGCACTATAAAATGAAGAACCATAACTATTATTGCATTTCTCACATGCAATACCATAATTAATATTGCAAAACATGCTATTATTGTATTTAACAAATGCAAAACCATAGCGATAAATTCACAAAACCATAGTATTACTCCTCTTGCTGCAAAACCATGAGTATCAAACCACAAAAACATATTTATAAACCTGAACTATGTCTATTCCTTTTATTACCCATGTAATAACATATGAAAATAATATAAAACACAATTATCCCTTTTTCCTATGTTTCAAATATATCATACGAATGCATACCATTATATAAGTAGGCCTATCTATCCATATTTAAAATGCATTAAATAAATGCATTGAAGTTATAAAATCATGGTTATTTATGCAAAATCCTATGCATTAATAAAACCACATCTATATTGTGAATGAAAACATTAGATGTATTGCGTGTTATGCATATAACAAGTCATTAATCTTCGTTTTAGTTGCTACAGATCATTCATACATCCATTTGATCATCTTTGACCCCAATATATTTAAACCAAATACTATGGATTTATTGTAATCATCATAACTCTAAGCTTGTAACAGTTGGAGTCATATGTCACCATAACTATGATATCAATTATAAGCTTCGTCTTGATATGCTACAAGTTCCATGTGATCACTATTATTTAGTAATTACTACCACTGCACTGAAGAGGATAAATATCATGTGTACTAGGGGGAATAACAGTGGCCAAAATTATCACTAGTAAAAGTAAAAAAATTAAAAGAGTGAGCTCACCTAAAGAGACACACCTTGCTCATAAGGGAGATCGCTTGGCACGATGAAAGATAGAGGTATTTCATTACAAATTAATATAAAAGAAACATTTCTACAAACCCTTCGAAAATACCAAATGGAAACATCAAGAATATCTCCTCAACCCCCACATTTAGACTTTCTGAGACGCTTTCCATACCTCAAAGTGATGTTGTAGCTAAATCTAGCAGCGTGTGGTACAAGTGTTGCAGGGGAGATAGAAAGCCTCCTAGAGACAACCTCTGGGTTGATTGTAGACCAGTGCGTAGGACATCTTAAATAGAGGAGTGCATGAAAGGTTATATGTGATGTGTTTGCAACACTCCAATTGTCACCTAAAACGGTAATAGGAGGGGCTTCGTTCAATAGGCCTTCATTAAGGTAGACTCAAGCCAATACATGGATCCAAATGAGGGGGTATATCCGAGTGATCTTCAAAGGTAAATGGCTTCTGTTGGTCTCCAACACACAATGATGAGACAAATTAAAACTGAAGTTGGAATAGTGGTGGAAAATAGGATATGAATATATGCATAGGACTGTAAACAAGTACGATCCTTAGCAATAATGTCCCAATAGAAATATGGAAGAGGAAGGAGGTGAAATGGTAGAATTAGAGGAGTGTTGATTAAGGGTTCAGGCTAAATATACATGGGTATGATTCTCTACTTAACAACCAAAGTAAATATGAGCTACCATAGGTATTGTAGGCTAATCAAATACACAAGTAAATATGTAGTTTCAATAGGTACTGTGCTAGTAAATAACACAAATAAATATGAGATATGCACAACTATTGTTCTCTTATTAAGTAGCCTAGATAAATCCATGAATCAACAAGAAACCAATAACTTCATTAATACTATTTGAAGGAAAGAAAAACAAAAATGAAATGAGATTACCCAGGGGAACATGCTGCACATCTATCATGTTTAGAATCAACATGGAGTTTCAATGGTATCAAGGGTCCAAATAACCAGTCCATACATTTAGCACAACATTAGTTAAGTCCCCCATGAAACATAAAATAGAACCAAAGGGGCATCTCAGAATTCAGACCCAGTGGATAAGAAATTCTTGAACCAACCAACCTTTGTTAAAGTCTTTCTTCCCCATTTATAAGAAGAGGGGAGCTGGAATTTACAGTTTGCAAAATATCTAAGCCAGAGCTCCAACTGTCTGCTAGAGTAGCTGTCTCGGCTAGTGTAAGGCATTGTTTCCCAAAGATTACAATCGTGATCTGCTCCCTTTCTTGGAAATAAGAAACTACATAAAATTATAAGAAACAAGAGGAGGATGGAGGAAGAGGTCCTCTGTCATTCCAGTGAAAGCCTCAGATCTAGCCCTGTCTCTATCATAGTGTGCTTCCTAGGCTGCTTGGCCTGTTTATTGCCTATTCTCACTTAAATGCCTTCGACAATGTGTTGCATAATAGTTTTCTCATGAATGCGCCCACACCTAGTTTGGATGTGTCATCCCTCCATTAAACACCCCAACTGTCGACCCATACATCCTTTAAAGTTCTGCGTAGTCCTTTTCGACACTTTGATACACCTGGAGATGCATTTTATGATGTAATAATCATTCGGTTGAGTGCGGGACTTTAGCACTAAAATTATACGACACAGGTGAACTCTGATTTCCCCTTGGGCCCCCTTTTGCTTCAACCCCTTTCTGCTTATTCATATAACCTAACCGTAGATTGTGACCGAGCACTTAGCCCTTGGGCGCTTAGGCTCTCAATTGTTGTCTGGGGGCCTTTTCCTTTATCACTTGAAATGCCTTTAGTGGCACCTTTTTATCGCATTGGCTAAAATCCAAATAAAAAATATTTATCAAATAAAACATATGAAACATCACATTTGGGGGCTTTTTCCTTTTTTCATTCGTGGTTGGGGAGGAGTATTGGTGAGGGAAATAAATTGACATCACACGATCATCGATCATCGATCTATGGGGCGATGTCATTGCTGCCACATGTTACCCTGTTAGAGGTGAAATGTGTCACCCAAAAATGGCCCCATAGGAACCTTGAAATTGTTGAAACTAAGTGGCATGTGTCATCTGCCGCATCAACATCTCTACTACCACATGTCCTTTGTACTACCACGTCATTCATGACGTCAGCTTCCATGTCAGCTTTTAGGACCAACCATATGCTGCCATGTGGCCCTCTGGGGGGAGAGATAAAAAGGCCTACCTGACCCTATTTTCAAATGCATTTCTTTTGTTAATGAGTTTCGGCCTTTCTCAAAACTTTTACACTCTATCGCAGAATTAACCCCTACATGGTCTTGGAATGAAAAAGCCGCCGATCACTGGTATCCAGGACTTTGCCGATGTGCGTGTGAATCCATTCCACGTGGAGGAGAGAGAAAGGGGTGGCCCTGCCTTGGTTTTGTTCCACATTTCCTTTCTTAATGCTTTTCGGCCTCCTCGAAGACGTTACACTACATTGCATAATCTCACCCCTAGAAGGTTTTTAGGATTGCGGGGTTGTTGATATGTGATATTGCAATGTGTGGGACTGCGGAAGTGTAGGATTGCAGGTGCAGGTCTGCGGGATTACGAGATTGTGGTATTGTGGGACTTATGGGATACAAGATTGCAATTTTCCTTTACCATTTGGTGTTTTTTCCTTTGCTTGCTGGGATTTCTAATGCTAATATTCAAAATGCTTTAACTTTAGCTCCACGAGTCCATTTTTTGACTTCCATATACCATTAGAAATCTCTTTTCGAGAACTAGGCAATGGAGAGGGGCTAACTAAGCACTGATATATTTTGTGGCTCAAATATTAGCATCAAACTTCACTTCTCTTTGGCATTTGAAGCAACTGATGATTGATAAAGCAGTGAGTGGAAACAATGGCTCCTACTGGGGATAGTGCCTTGCTGGCAAGGTGCTGAGAACCTGTATCCTTCACCGTTGGGCATGGAGTCAGTAATAAATGAATATTTGTAATCAAAAAAATCTCCATGGGACTTTCCTCCTGAATCTAAAATACAGAAATAAAAATTCTAACAAGTAAAGTAAATGCTCATCTAGTGAGCCTATTTATGTGCATTCATACTTATGCACATAGCTTAATTCAGGTAAGTATGTTCAACCCTCCAATGGAGCCAGGCCAGTATTAGAGTATTGGAGCATATGCCTTCATACTAATGAAAAAGAAAGATACAAATAAGCATTCACCATGAAAAATCAAGAAATGAAGAACTTAATACATGTCGCTAAAACAACCTCTGTTGCTAGCTTAAGAATAGGCTCATGTACTCACCCATAGGGTCATGGAATAGGTAAGGAAAGTTTGCAGGTCCCTTAATTTCATAAGTGGTCTTCTGACCAATATCCTCTTAGCGAGGGAAGCCGAAAACACCTTTCAGCTTCACCACTTCACCCTTTTCAAGAAAAAATGGTTTTTGATCTTTTACTGCCCATTTTTCAATGGGACAACTGTCTTGCAAATATACAATAGAGTATTTGCTATCAGAACCGTAAGAGTCATAGATTTGAGGGTCTATCGAGAATTCTTGGTAGAAATATTTCTGTAGCAATTCAACTTTGTGCTCTTCTTGAAAAACTTGATGTCGGAAGCTATCTCCGCACTTACTGGTAAACATCCCCTTCTACACCTTCATGACCATTTCCTCCTCCTCTGAATCATATATTGGAGGAGATCCTTGATCCTTCTGTCCATGTGAAAGATATGCATCATGGGCTGGAGCCTCTTTGCTGACCTCCTAACGGGCCTCTTCTTCTTGATCAACTTCCCATACTAAGAGTATGGTAGCTCTACCTCACTTGACTCTCAATCAGAGTTATATTCATCAAAAGAAGGAGAAACATCAAACTCAACTGAATAAGCCCTTTGAGATTTTATTTGCAACTCAATTGTGTTTCCTTCTTCTCTTTCTTTCTCACAGGGAGATGCTTCTTGATGTGAGTATATATATTCATGCAATGAGATCTGACATACATCTTTAGTAGGGTTATTTACCTCGGGAATATCTTCATCATTACAAAGTGTGCAACAATCTTCAAATAGAGCATTTGATGAATAAAATCTTTTGAAATATTGATAGAATGTTATATGAAAACATTTCAAAGAAGATATGCTACCACGATGTATCGTTTTAAACCAAACTCTAGCATCCTCTTCTAAAGATCACTTAAACAACTTCATTTGTACATTTTCAACAAAAATGCCTTGTTGCTCCATGCATTCGTGAAAGTCTTTGATGTGTTGGTCAAGCCTTCTCTTTGTGTTCCCATGGAATCTAGCAAAATAGGAATTCCACTCATGACATGTAGGGACATGATTGGGATAACTAGCAATAGAAGATAAATCTAGTGGGGCAGGTTGGTTGGCTAGGAATGCAGGAAGGGAAATCTTGAAAACCTCCATATGTGATTGATTTCAACTTCAAAAGTAGGGAGTGTTTTGGAATGTTGTAGCATCTGAGTTATTATGGGGATGCTTGAAAGCTATCATGATTAAATAGAGATAGGGACAGTGGAGTCACATGATGTTTACCATAAATTTGATAGTGGAGTCACCAAGGTGAGATATCTTCAACCAACACTTCCCTTGCTCAACTAAGAGGGGAAATGTAAAACTTTATCATATCCAAGGAAAAATATTCTAATCCGTTCCCCGACAACAATGCCAGAAATATGTTGTAGCTAAATATAGCACCCTGTGGCACAAGTGTTGTAGGGGAGATAGAAAGCCTCCTAGAGACAATATTTGGGTTGATTTTAAACCAGTTCCTAGGACATATGAAATAGAGGAGTGCATGAAAGGTTATATGTGAGGGGTTTGCATCACTCCAATTGTCACGTGAAAAGGTAATATGAGGGGCTTGGTTCGATAGGCCTTCATTAAGGTAGACCTAAGCCAATAAATGGATCCAAATGAAGAGGTATATCAAGGCTATCTTCAAAGAGAAATGTCTTCTCCTGGTGGCCAACACACAACAATGATACAACTTAAAAATGAAGTTGGAATGGTGGCGGAAAGGAGGAGAAGGAGGAGGGGATTATACAAATAGGGATGTAAACAAGCAAAATCCTTAGTGATAATGTCCTAGCACAAATATGGAAGAGGAAGGAGGTGAAATGGTAGAAATAGAAGGAGTGTTGATTAAGGGTTCATGCTAAATATACATGGGTATCATTCTTTCCTTAACAACCAAAGTAAATATGAGCTACCATAGGTATTGCAGGCTAATAAAATACACAAGAAAATATGTAGTTTCTACAAGTACTGAGTGCTAGTGAATAACACAAATAAATTTGAGATATGCATAGGCAATGCTCTCTTATTAAGCAGCTTAGATAAATCCATGAATCAACAAGAAACCAACAACTTCATTAATATTATTTCAGATAAAGAAAAACACAAATTAAATGAGATTACCGAGGGGAATGTGTTGCACATCTATCATGCTTGGAATCAGTAGGGAGTTTCATTAGTTTTAAGGGTCCAAATAACCAGTCCATAAATTCAACACAACACTATTTAAGTTCCCCATGAAACAACAAATAAAACCAAATTGGCATCTCAGAATTCAAACCCAGTGGGTGAGAAATTTTGGAACTTGCTAGCCTTTGTTAAAGTGTTGCTTCCGCCCTTTTATAAGAAGTGAGGAGATGGAATTTACAGTTTACAAAATATCTTAGCCAGAGCTCCAGCTGTCTACTAGATTAGCTATCTCAGCTAGTGTAAGCCTTTGTTGCCCAACTATTACAATCATGATCTGCTCCCTTTCTTCGAAATAAGAAACTACATAAAATAATAAGAAACGGGGGGAAGATGGAGGAAGAGGTCAACACCATTTCGGTAAAAGCTTTAGTGTGCTCCCCATGTTGCTTGGCATGTTCACTGTTTATTCTTCCTTAAATGCCTTCGGTGCCAACTTTGGATGTGTATTCCAAAATATTTTTCTGATGAATGTGCCCACACTTGCTTTGAATATGCCATCCCTCCATTAAACACCCAAACTGTTGACCCATAGATCCTTTAAAGCTTTGCACAATCCTTTTTTGTGCTTTTATACACATGTAGATGTGTTTTATGATCTAACGAACAGACTGTTGAGTGCGGGCCTTTAACATTGAAATGGTATGACACAAGCGATCTCTGATTTCCCCTTGGGATCCCTTTGCTTAAGCTCCTTTCTACTTATTCATATCACTTGACCACAGATTGTGACCAACTTCTTATCCCTTTGGGCGTTAAGGCTCTCAACTACTATCTAGGGGCCTTTTCCTTTATAACTTGAAATGCTTTTAGTGACACCTTTTTACCGCATCAGCTAAAATCCAGACACGAAATATTTATCAAATAGAATGAGATGTCGACATAGTCCAACTGATATAGGTGAAGGAAGTTATAAGAACATTGTCGTGCGCAATGAAGGTTTAGAGACATATGGATTAAACACCAAAGCACATTTAGAATGTGGTGTACAGAGGTTTTTTGGAAGTTATGGAAGATTTGAATCATTGCAATGATGAGCATATACTTTTCCATGTGGTAGATTAGATCCTTGATCTAGGCCATTGACATGGCCAAAAAAATATGTATATATGCATTGTTGATCTCTATTTACATCTCAAAGCACTTACTGGCAAATATTTGGAGGACAAAGAAGACAAAAAAAATGATATATAGCTCAACATAGTACGTGTAGAGAATCAATATATGTTTCTCAAGGGGAAGGGACTAACTTTTCTTCGCACCCTCGTTGCACCTATTGACGTGTCAAATTCAGCCTATTCTGTTTTATGGCTTAGACTTTTGCTTACAATTGTGTTTTTTCTCGGTTATGGACGCCTTTAGTTATCATAGCTTGTGGTTACTGTAGCTACAATTTGTTTACTCTTAGGTATAAAAAATTCATTGATAGTAATATTATCTTGGTGAAAACTACTTATAGGAGTAGTATTTTTCACTATTATGTAATTTTTTGGACAAAAAAAACATTTTTCCATTGGTGGTATGATTTCCCTAGTAGCGAAGTGTCACAAGAAAAATATTGATGTATGCTCTATTTTAGATAGTCAATAAAATATCAAACTTGAGCAAAAAAAACATTCCAATGGCAATTAGATAGAAAAATTAACATTTTCAATCATGTAAAATATCAATACCAATACCAATAAGTTTAAAACTTGGAAGTAATATATTCCACCAAAGCATCACAATCAAATATTACATATCAATAATTTTATTTAAAATCACTATTTGCCAAAATATAATA
>APFE031759069.1:0-17913 GCA_000404065.3 Pinus taeda | reverse complement strand
AACAAATTTTAATTAGTTAATATATCCACCCTTTAAAAACTACTTACCACGCTTATTTTAAAGAAGAGTTATTAATAATATAACAGTATGAAGGAATAATAAGCATAATGAAGCAAAATGATTTATATCTTACTTTTATATCTGATTTATATCATCTACATCTGGATTTTCAAGTGAATATTCATTAAATCTAACATCTCTCTTAATGATGATCTTGTGAGTAGTAGGATCCCACAATCTGTATCCCTTAGTCCCATCACCATATCCAACAAGGATATATCTTTTTGATTTAGAATCTAATTTAGAACGCTCATGTTTAGGAACTAGAGCATATGCATCACAACCAAAAACTTTAAGTTTAGAATAATCACAAGGATGACATTGCCATACCTCTTGAGGAATTTTGTATCATATTGCAATTGATGGTGATTGATTTATCAAATAACAAGCTGTAGAAACTGGTTCTGTGCACAATTCCTTCTGCAAATTGGGGTTACTAAGCATACTTCTTGCTCTTTCTAAAAGAGTCTTGTTCATGCGTTCAACAACTCCATTTTGCTAAGGAGTATATACAGTGGTTTTATGTCTTTCGATCCCAACGTCCTTGCAATAATTATCAAATTCCTTTGAATTAAACTCACCACCATTGTCAGTTCTTAAACATTTAATGGTTCTTCCAGTGATGTTTTCAACTGATGCTCTAAACTGTTTGAAAACTGTGAATACATTAGACTTCTTCTTTAACATGTAGACCCACACTTTTCTAGAAAAATCATCAATAAAAGATACAAAATATGATGATCCTCCATATGAGGTTGTAGGATATGGACCCCAAACATTAGAATGGATATAATCAAGGATTCCCTTACTAGTATGTTTTCCAGTTTTAAACTTATGCTTGCTTTGTTTCCCAAATAGACAATGTTTGCAGAAATCTAACTTAACAGACTTTAAATTAGGAAGTAACTTACGATCAGATAAAATCAATAAACCTCTTTCGCTCATATGGCCCAACCTTTGATGCCATAAATGAATAGAATTACTGTCGTTTTCAGATACTGTAGAAACATGATCTGACTTTGTTCTTCTTTCTAACTAAAAAAGATTTCCAACCTTCTTTGCTTTCATTACTAGTAAAATTCCTTTATAAACTTTCATTACTCCACCTTGAATAAACGTTTTATATCCATTAGTGTCTAGTACTCCTAGTGAAATGAGTTTTTTTCTTAGTTCAGGTACATGTCTTACATCAGTTACATTTTTTTTTGTCCCATCATGTGATTTGATGCACCAGAATCTAACAGCCAATGTTGATCATGATTAGACAAATTAACAGATAACACTCATCACTCATACCTAAAATGGATGCCGAACCTGTATCTGTCGTGTTTTCTTCTTTCTTCTCTGTCAACGAGTATTCTTTGGATGTTTGTTGTCTCTTCCAACAGTCCTTCTTCAAATGTCCCGATTTGCCGCAAAACCAGCACTTTACCTTACTCTTCTTCCCTTTCGATTTTTAACGCGAGTCGTTGTGTTTACTGAAGCGTTTTTCTCTATAACGACCTCTGACCATCACTGCTTCTGAGGTAGAGGTTTTTGAATTTGACCTCCTCTTTGCCTCTTTGGACAATAAAGCTCCAACAACACCATCAAATTCAAGGGTTTCTAAGGAACTAAGACTTATAGAAGTAAAAAAATGATGCCATGACTCGGGCAACGAGCATAATAAAGTTATAGCTTTATCTTCTGCTTCAAATTTTACTTCTATACTTTCTAACTGCACCAGGAGAGTATTAAATGTATTCAAATGATCAGTAATAGATGTACCTTCCTTCATGCGCAAACTATACAACTGTTGCTTCAGAAGAATCCTCTTGGATAAGGATTTTGTCATGTACAGCTTTTCAAGCTTTGTCCACAAACCAACAACAGTTTTCTCTGACACGATGTTAAACAAAACATCATCCGCCAAACACAGTCGAATGGCGCTCAATGCTCTTTCATCAAATTCCCTCCATTAATCATCTGTCATGGTGTAAGGCTGTTTGGATTTTCATACATCTTCACTTTCCAGATTTCGAAGTTGGTTTTGCCATTGACCTTCTCGATCTCAAAACAAGAACTTTGAGTTCTTTCCATGTTGTAACACACAAAATCTCCAATTCCAACTTTTTAATAAATAAAGTTTTTATTTAAAAAAGCCTTTGCCTTATACTATAATGCCTTTACCTTATAATAAAATGCCTCTGCCATACAATTGCAGATTTTCCAAAGAGAAAAATGCTTGGCGTTCCTTGAGAGCGAAAGATCCACGCCACAAACCAAAGATGCGAGGCACGGAATTGGCACGCTTAAACCTTGCGTTTTCGCTCCAATTTGGATTTTGGCACGCTAGTGTGACTATAACGTTCAAAACCACGCCCATTGGCATGACTGTTCCTGAATAAACTGCGCCAACCCTTCTTTTAGCTCAAAATTAGCGCGACTGTTCGTGACGAAACCTCGACAACGACACAACTCCACAACATTCCTCCTTCCACAACAGACTTGGCGTCTCTGTCACACGTACCAGCTCCACAACATGCTCTGATACCAATTGTTGGAGCAAACAACGCACAACGGAAATTGAATAGCATACACAGTACACACAAAATAAATAAAAAAATATAACACAAAGATTTTAACGTGGTTCACCCAACCAATTTGGGCTACATCCACCAAATAGAGGCATCGACAATCTTATTATTCAACAGGAGATTACAACAATTTCAATTCCTCACACACTCTCAGCTCACCACTAATATCCTCTACGGTCTTAGATTTTTATATAGCTAGGAGTAAAAAACTGAATCATAAATTCTCTCACGACAAATATAGGATGCAATAACTCCTCCTCAAGAATAAATGGAGCCAATTTAACAACAAATCCTATTGTTGTCACATACATGAGATTTTTGCCAAATTTAATGAATAGAAAATCTCAACACAATAGTCCTCTCTCGTTCGCTTATTTTGACAAACTTGGAGGGCGGAGGCCATCTCCTCAAAGAGCACTGGTGCTATTAAAACACGCACATATATCACAGAAAGCCTCGGTTTTGGAGTTGAACATATATCACAGAAAGTGTTGGTTTTGGAGTTCGGTTACTAGAGCTTTCAATTCCAGGGGTTGTTAGGTGTTGCATGATCCAAGCAACACGTAATCACCTTTGAAGCAAAAAAAAAATATAAATTGTTTTCTAGCAAATCTATGAGGTTTTGTGGGTAAAACATGTAGTTAATATCATAGTAACATATAACACCATCTCTTGTCAAGCGTATAAACGAATAACGTTTTTAGAAAAATATCCACGTATTTTGTGCATACATGCAGTTAATAGTATGTCAGGATATAACATTACCACTACCAATTAAAAACTTAACCAAATAACAAAAATTAATGATGAGAAAAACATGCATACACAATAGAGGCTTCATAATATGGTTGGAGGGAATCTTGAAAAAATTGTTCTATTGAATACCTGCGCTTAATCGAGCGTTTGTTTTATAGTTAGATCTGGAAATATTTTTTAGCAATTGAAAGATGAGTAGAGAGATTGTACAACACAACACAAATCACATTATATATTATTCATCATAACAGTTACATATATATTGCACATAACACACTGATTTCAACATATGTAGATCATGACTCCAATTCACTGCGTAGGAATTAACACCTTTTATACTAACACCTAGGGACTCACAATGACAACTAGACATGACATGGAAGCATTTCTTCCAAAAGATGTAAATGACCTTTGCGCATTCACTTGTATACCATTTTTCATAATAGAAAATGAGAGATAAAAACAAATGAATAGTTTTTTCCATTTCTTATCATTCAACCATATCTGCAAAACAAAATCCACAAAGGAAACATCCGCAAGAGCAACATTATCAACTATATTTTAATATTTTGGCCAATTTGTTCCTTCTAAGTCTATCGCTCTTAATAAATATGTGTATTTGAATTCAAACATGCTATTTCTTCTCAATCCCTTTGAAGGATACATGTAAGAACGATATGCCAACTAGCCTTAGGTAGACTCGTAGGTAGAATGAAATTCAATCAAAGAATAAATCAATGAAATTAAAATAATTTAACCTTTTTACTGTAATAAAGACTCTACATACACATACATATAGGAATTTAATAAATTCAATTTCATCTTAGAGGTGTGGAAATGTTTTGTGAGTTGGAAAGTGTGAGGACCTTGAGTTCGATGAGTGCATGTGACAAACCACCAACTCATCCAAAAGCGAAAAATTGAACTCAGGTGACAGTCATGTTTAACTGAATGCACATGGGAAAGTCAGAGGTACACACACATAATCAAGGGGTGAGCCACCCAAGCATGATTAACCAAAAAAAATTTATGGACAAAGTAGGTGCTCGTCAAACACAACAGGCAGATGGGCATGCAGACATGGGGATGGGCATGTAGATGACCGCACGGACGGGCATTCAGATATGCATGCACACGAGGGTGTTGATGGGCATGCGAACACAACATGTAGATGGATAGGTTGGCTCGGGTGTGCGGATGTGTAAGCCGACCCAAGCGGAAGTGAACAAACGCGACCATTGGTCAAGTTGCATGGGTTGAAGGTGTATATATTGGACAATGGCCATTCATTCAAGGCAACCAAGGAGCTCAACCAAAAGAGGAGTTTGACAAAAAACAAAGAGATGCGAATTACAGAGGCATGAGCCTAGCAAGGTTCGTTGACCACAGGAGGAAGAGGAAAATTGGATAAGGAAAAACCAAAGTGCATGGGGTCGAGCTTCCATAGGCAGACAACGTTCTGAGAGGATTGTGTTTCCACATGCAGTGAAGGCCAAGTTTTTGCAAGTACAACGCACAGGCAAACTAGGTACATGTTGAGTTTCCACAGGCAGGGCTGAGCACTTGAGCATGTTTGAACAACAAAATTTTGGGGTTTCTCCGAAGATTGTCAACACTATGGTTAGGCAAAAATTGGGAAGATTTTTACTTGCAAGCTTGGAAGCACAACACGTTTGTTGAAATTTTAGAGGGAAGTGAACAACATTAAGGTGTGACTGGCCCATTGTAACAATATTTGTATCTTTGAATATTATAACAATTCAGGGCAAGGTTATTTCGGGAGTTTCCACCTCCCATGTAAATCTTGTCTACATTGTTTTGCACTATTTATTTTATACTTCCACTGCGTATCTAAATGAAGCTAATGTTGTTTGTGCTACATAATAAAGAAGTGAACACTTAACAAGAATTAACTAAGTGTTGGTAGTTCGTAGCCCGAAAACTTAAGCAGTGAGAAGAAAAAAGTTACTCGGTGTCGCACGAGTTGTTAGTTAAGAAGGTTGGGCAGTCACCTTAAGAGCTGCAGCTGTGAAAACTGGTATGAAAGATTTATTTGGGAAAACCAGTAGCAGAGATACATCTTCCCACTTCATTGTTTGATGGTATCAGAGCCAGTTTTTGCATAATGTGGGCTAGCAAAAGTTGGTTGTAGTGTGACATAGTTTGGCAAGGGAAAGGCAATGAAGTGAGGGCCAACGCTTAACAATGGGAGATTACGATGAGACCTTATGCATTTGGGAAACAAGGGTCATTGGTTGTTGCATAACTTTTCTTGAAAATATGTGACCTTCCAACAAAAGGTGTGGATGCTCGTGACAAGGGTGGAACACGATAGAATTTACGATGAATGATTCATGCCTAGCCAAATGGAGAATTGGTTAAATTTTCAACATGACTCGTGGAAAAAACAGAGGAAGGTCACACCAAACCAAAGTAAAGGAAACATGACATAATTGGGTAGACTTCTTCATTGTAGTTGCGTTGAGGCCAAAAGAAAATCTTGGGAAGACCTTTAGTGGGGGAGACAACGATGAAGGAAGATACCTGCGATGCGATATGAGGGTAAAGTGACTAAGGCCACTAACCTGGACATGATTAATGATGTGATGACTAAAGTTATGTTGAGTCTACTAGATTGGACAAGTTGGGCAGCCAAGTCATGGTCATTGAGTTGAAGGGAGCATGATAGAATTCTTGCAGTGGCATCAAGCAGGAGAACTTGTAGAGATTTTGTGTATGGGCATCAAGGAGAAGTGCCAAGGTAAGGATGTTGGGCAGGATGGACTTTCCGATGCGACATGGTGACATGAGATAGTTGTAATTAATGAAGACTTCATACTATGGTGGTCTTGGAGCATTTAGTTCATTAAGGAGCTAAGGTTAGTTCAACACTTGATTTTGAAGCGGTATGTGATGTATAAACTGGAAATAATATGGGATATGTTCGTGAGGAGTGACTTATTGAATGCGATAGATACAAGATACTATGGAGTTGGATGGAGTTGCAACAATGAAGGTGCCTTTTTGGGAGCACTTAAGCATGCATGTTGTTGATGAGACTTAGCCACGTTTTCATGTGCATGGAGGTCGATTGGTTTATGGCCATGGGAATCACATAGACAAGATAATGAAGAAGGTATAAACTTATCACTTTGACAACATTGATGAGAAACATATCGTAGAAGGAATGGAGACTTCTTCATGGACCTAGATATGGCACATTCAGTGTTAGATTGATGGGAGGAGTTCTTGATCAAGTTGAGGACGTGAAAAAATGTCAGAGAAATGAATAATGAAGCATGTGAAGGTGCATTCTCATGGTATCGGTGCGATGGTTGTATTAGCTACCCAACTAGTTTGATTCATGGGGTTTGGTAGTGCATGGATACATGGCAGAGTATTACAGTAACAGTTCACATGATCGCGATACATGGTCGATTGGCACGATATTATTTGTGACTGCAACACGTAGCCAAATTAGAGGGAGAATCCTTCTACATGATTTGGCAGTATGGACAATTGCAATGAGTTGTGAGCAATGACCATGGATTGAGGAGTCTTACCCACATATATTCATGATCCTTTGTGGAGGTTCTTGCAATGGAGAGTAGATATTTCATGCAGCATGAGCATATGATGATTGAGCTATTGACATTTTGCGACGTTTGGTCTTGAAAATGGCGATTTTTGAGATGGTGTTGTCAAGGGTGACCTTTTTAAAGTGGGGGAGGATGTCAGGGCCTTGAGTTGGACGAGTGCCCATGATGACCCACCAACTTTTGGAGAGTCGAAAAGCTAAACTCAAGGAACGGGTGCATTTAACCGAACACACATGGGCGAGTCAGATGAGCATGTGCACATCACCAAGGCTCGAGTCACCTCGGTACGTTTCACCGAAAACGTGCAATGGGAAAGGTGGGTGCTCACCCAACACAACACGCATGGAGTGTAGAAGGTGTGCGAATGATTATGTGGTTGAGTGTGTGGACAGGTTTGCGGACGGGTGTGTAGATGAACTTGTGGATGGGCATTTAGATAGGTGTGCCAATGAGCATTCATAGAGGCATGCAGACACAACGTGCAGATAGCTAGGTTGGTTGGGCTATTTGGAAATGCAAGTTGGCCCAAGTGGAAGTGACTGGACGTGACCCGTGGATAAGATGCATGGGTGGAAGGTGTATATATTGGACAATAGCCATTTATTCAAGGCAACTAAGGAGCTGAGCCAAAAGAGGAGTTTGACAAAAAACAAATAGATGTGAATTATAAAGGCAAGAGGCTAACAAGGATTTCTAACCACGGGAGGAAGAGTAAAATTAGCTAAGGCATAAATGAAGTGAAGGAGGGTGAGTTTCCGTAGGTAGGTAAGGTTGAGTTTTTGCAAGAAGAATGCAAAGGCAGACTAGGTACAGGCTAAGTTTCTGTAGGGAAGATCGAGCACTTGGGAAAATATGGACAACCAAATTTTATGGTTTCTCTTCAGTGTGCCAACAATAAGGTTGGGCACGAATTGAGCATATTTTTACTTGTGCACCTAGGTTGGAGGGAGTGTACGTTTGTTGAAATTTTTGAGGGTGTTGCACAACATTAAGGCATGACTATCTTGTTGTAACAATATTTGTAATTTGTAAGATTATAATATTTTGGGACAAGCTTCTTTGGGGATTTTCCCTCTCTCGTGTAAATCTTGTCTACATTGTTTGCCACAAGGAAGGTAAAAGAAAAATTATAGTATAATTCAATATGCAACAACAACAGTACCACAACATGATAAAGTTGATGATCAACAATAGAACTATCTATGGGATCCAGGAGGATGTCAGTAGGAACAACTCATGGTCAGGAGACGATGATTTTTTTTATTTTTTATTTATTTATTTATTTTTATTTTTTATTTTTTATTTATCTTGGGAGTGTGATGGAGGAGCACTAGGGCTTCCAAGTCATCAAGATTTTTGGAGATTCAACATGGAAAAGGAATTTTATTTCCTTAGTCTAAATAATTTTAATTTCTTTATTTCTTAAAGAAACATAGATATCAACAAGATTTTAAAGAAAAAATTATGCCTTTTAAGGTATCAAAATTTTAGGAAATAAATCATGACAGATTGTAGAAGAAAACATCTTGGTAGAAATTAGAAATTTGATAGTATAAGAAAAATTTTAGAAATATTAGAAACTATTGGGGGTGCTTTTAGGATTTAGAAAATCTATGGATAGGCGAGATTTTGTCAATAAGGAAAAAATGAGTCTACCTTGAAAAACATGAGTGATTTGTGGATTGATTTATGGATTTATGGAAATTTATTTTCTTTGTATATGTTATTATAAATATTGTAAACCTAAGGGGAAAACTAATGGTCAAATGAATGTGAAATCAGGCCAAAGAGAGTGAATATAGAGAATGAATGCCTTTGAGCATATGTATGTACAAAGCTATTTTAATGAATGAGAGTTCATGCCTAATTGTGAATCTAAGAATTCCATGTGAAGTGTGATCTAATTAGTTGACTTCAAAGAAAGCGTGGGAACATGTTTTGTGATTGAAATATAAATCAAATCCAATAAACTTTGGATCATTGGATTAGAACAAAAATGTGGATCATTAGTTTTGTGACTGCGAAAAAAGATATCATTGTTTGTTATTCTAAAGATCGTAGGTTTGTGGAAGTGAACATAATGGGAAAAGTCAAATTTTCCTACATCAAGTTGCTTGAAAATTAAAGGCATGATGATGAAATTTCATTGTAATTTACAGTCAAACTAAAGAATCCAAGCGACTAAGGGTTTTTGACAACAATGAGAGGATTGGAAATACATTTCAATGAAAGTGGTATCAGAAAGATGACCATTTTACCTACAATAGTGGATTGGGACAAAGGATCAAGAAATGAGGTAATGAGTCCCAAGAACTTCTTCTTTTTGCAAGGTGAAGCACCATTGCAAGATTGCTATGGTAGAAGGTATGTACAGATGTTAGAGTAGCATGTAGAACAATAGTTCATAGAGTAGACAAAAAAGTATGCAAGGTAGCCAATGCTATCACAACAACAGAGGCAAGTAGAGGATAACCAGAAGGAAAAGGATTGAGTTTCTTAGGGGTGAGAAAGAATTCCAGTGGGGGGAGATGATAGGTCCAAAAATTGTATATTTTATTAGGCCCATTTGATTATTTCTAGACACATATAATATGCACCTGACTCCCTTACTTGCAAATTATAGAGTTAATTTGTAGTATTAATGAGTCCTTAGGAATTTGATTTATCCGTGCTTATTATGTGCCCAATATGATTTTATTTTTTAGAATATAGAGAGAATATTGAGTAAATTCTTAATGAGACAATATACGAAATTTCTCCCTGCTACAGGATGGACTAAGATTGGATAATAAATAAACTAGGCACTGTGAAGGTGGCCTATCTCCAAATATCCATGGCATCGAAAAACTGTATTTTCATAATTTAGAGGTTGTGTCTAGCGTATATCATTGAAGATCAATGTAATATTGTCTGGTAGTCCTTGACTAAGGTCTACTTCGACACATATCTTGATGAAAGTGAATATGCCCCTTGTGAATGTGTCCACCTCAATCTTTAGGAACTTTCCCGGGGAGTTCGCTATACCTTCTAACACTTGAAAATGCCAGAAGTGTAATGGGAGGTTGTGTAATCTAACCCAAGCTGGCATTTTTGATACAACCATTGTATTAGCGTTAAATTCTCGAAACCAAGAACCATGGTCCTTTATTAAGTATATATTCTTTTTCTTTAACTGTGGTGAATCTGACAATAAAAAACCCTTTGGAATATAAATGGATTTCACAAGTTGGCGTCCATGCAGCAAAAATTCATTAGTGCAAAAGATCATATTTGTGCAAAAACCATTAAATCTTCATATTACTACTCTGGTAAGAAAATCAGAGTACAACCTATTTACCTCAAGTATTGAGACTGTGAAGCTAGGAATCTGAGATTTTTTCTCTACTATGTAGGGCCTTGGTAGTTCAGGGGGCAATGCTAGTTTGGTTTGGGATTTTTCCTTTCCTTTTACTACATCCTAAAACTTGATTGTGCCCTATGAACTAGTACCAAAGAATCCACCTCATAGCCACAAATTTACTATGATATTCGAGTCTGTGTCAATACCATAATCCTGTAGTGTGTGGTTACCTTGTAGGCTATGTCCTGAGTAAAAAAGGTTTTTCATGCTTACTGGTATGCCTAAGTGTGTATGGACATACGTCTTAAATCTTCGATCTGTCTTCCTCTCGCGATTCTCCGGAAAATATTCTTTCCTTCAGACATTTTAATAAATATTTGGATCAGATCCAGGTTAGGATTGGCTAGATCTATTTGGGGTAGGGCTCGATCTGTTGCCTAAGATTATGAATCTGATGGATTTGGCCAGATCGATGCCCCAAATATTCCTTTATTCTCCATATCTGGGCCATAGACATAACTCATAATCGGAGCCGAGGAAGGGTGGCCGCATGGGGTAAAAGTAGTGTCGGGGCCAGATTCGGTGACATTGTGCTCCTCATTAACGAGTTACCACATGAGTCACATTCGAGAGACTGCTAACCTTCCTGGGTACCGGGGACCATGAGGGCTAAATGCCTCCTTCCAGCCCAAGACCGTCTATGCAAGGTCCCGGTTGAGCCTCCATTGCAAAAGACTGCCCCGAGTCTGATTTCGTTCATATCGCAAGCACGCAGAAGGCAAAGCCACCTCCATCTTCTGCTTTCCGTCTGTCCCTCCCTTAGGAGCTTCTGTTGTTCTGTGTGCTAGCCATCTTTCTCCATTGATGCTCAGATCTCTGGACAAGAGAGTTCCATCGATGCAGAGAGTGATCTCGGTAACCCTAGCCATCATTCAGAGTCGGTTCTTCTTTCCAAATATCTACTGAATTATATCAATGGATCTAATAGTTTTAGAATGCAATGATTGATTACATGCTCTTCTCTTCATGCAATCTAGATTAGTTTTCTTTGTTTATTCTCAACCTAGGGTTTCTATTTCAAGAACTATTATTTCCATTCCATAAACTAGGTTTCCTTTCAATGAAAGATTTATGTTCCAAAAGTAGCTTAATATTTACATTTTTACAAGTAGTATAACCCTAACATTTATGCAATTAGTGTTAGAATTTACATTTGAGCAAGCGATATTTCCATTTCTTGCAAATAGAGTAATATTTCCATTTCTGAAATTAGGTTAGGCTTCAATTTCATAATATTCACTTCATTGCATTATATCAACTAAGGACACATTAGATGTTGCACATATAGTCTCAACACGTCTAAATTCTCTATGAACCCCGAGTTGTTAATTTAAGTTGGTATGCTTGGTAGTTGCAACATTCTTGTTGCAATACTAGGTCACATCAACCACAACCTTTTTCATTTTTCTTCTTATTATGGAAAAGTATGCACATGCACATGCTTCATGACTAGTGCTATGGAATTCATACATTTTCTAGTAATGGTATGCAATCATCATCTTACTTGTAAGTTGTAGGATATTTTTTTGCATGCATAGTTCAATAAGTTAAATTGGCATGAATTTTCTGTAATTTCAAGGAAAATACTAAGTGAATCTAAGCACTACATATGCTAATGAAAAAGTCATAATTCTTTTTTTCGAACAATGCATTTTTATTATGAAACAATGAAATTCTATTAAATTAGTAACTTTTATAAGGAACTATTGCTATTGTGTTCTAAATTGTTTATATCATTCAATAATTTACAGTCATGCTTATGAATGGTTAAATATATATCTACTTCCATAGCAATTAATATTTATTTCTTACTATTTTAATATGCATAAAATACTATAATTACTTATACATAACTTCAATCATCTAAGGATACTAATTTGTAACTGAGTGTTGATAGCAAATCTTGATATTAGTTTAGAAGCAAATTTTTAATTCTAAATAACATAACTAAATTGCAGCAAGATATTGTCACCATTAAATTTGAGTACGAACTACTAGTATGAAATTATTCGCAACTTTAGCAATAATATTCAACAAATGTAGAATTATGCATACTCCAATAAACTTATTACAATATACCTTCATAGATAAGTCCAATAATATGTCAACGATTTTGTATACAATAAGTTAGTATTGCAATTACCAGGAATGATTCCATGCAATGCTAATTCACTAAAGGATAGTGGAATATACTAAAGAGACGATGCCACCAAATTATCGAATATTCAACTCAGATTCACAGTAATTCCATGACATGATACAATCAATCGTTATCCATTATGATCATACTAATCATTCTTAAAAATTTTTAATGAGCACTTAACAAGACTTGGCACCTAATTCATTAACTTATTTCTTATTCTTAACATTCGAGTAGGTTTTTAGTTCCTTTTAAACATTCTATCATGTTATCGACAACATCAAGGACAACCCATGTCTTCCTACACTCTTTTACTATCACATTGTTTTCATTATTGACCAAAAAATGCGTGCATTCATTCTTTTACAAAATCTTTAAGCAATTCATTTTAATTCTAAACATTTAACTCATCATTAAACATTATCTAAAGAGTATGGATACAAGGGTTGGCAGTCCAAATTATCACCATTTACTATCAGTGTTCAAGATCGTCCCCAATTTAATCAAATGCAACATAATTTCTAATTGTCTTTTATCAACATACGGACTCAATGCCATATGCACTATTATTCTTCAAAATATTCATTAGCCCTATTATGCATTTATTATTAATTGTAGTCTAATGCATACATTGAAATGTAATATCGTTAGTATCGTACTTAAGGTTCACCCAATAGAACCATACCCTTGCTCCTTCTCATTCTTATTTAACCTAAGAGGTTCTACTGTTGTAACCTAAGCTCTTATACCACTTGTAACATCCCTTAGTATACCTCATAAAAAATACATAAGGTTAAAATATTTTACAATTTTTACTAGAATGTAGCATCCCACGAATGGCTTATCACATACTCTTTAACTCATCATCAAATGATACAATCACAATCATTAACTAAAGTAATAGTAAAAAGGGAATATATATTTGTGTAAAGGGATAGTTGTTTGTGAAACTTGTTAACATAATGCATTCTACTACAACTTTGCATCATTAACATTTTTCAATTAATCAAGGCTCATAAAAACCATGAGAAATGATATATTTTCCAACATTATGCAAGGTTACAATATCATTAAGATAATAAATTAGGCAAGCACATAAATTAACATTGATATTACCTTGGAAATCCAGAAGGGAAAAACCAACAAATGTTTTTCTTTATTAAAAAGGTTTCATGAGGGAGTTTGTCCCTCTCTCAATGGAAACAAGGGTTTCTATCCCTTGCCCATCATTTATATTTTACAAAACAAACATACACTTCCATTGAAGTATTATTACTTGTGGGCCCATACATTAGACATGTATTCATGTTTCTCAAAGACATTACCCAATATTTATTAGAGTAAAATATCTTTATGACATGAATATTTATTTGAGTAAACTTCTTTCCCATCTTGCATCATCATTGTCAAGTCATCACAATTTCGCAATATATATCAGTAAATTAAGTTTCCTATTGTAAAACTACATAAGACGGTTTATCACTCTACATGTAATAATATTTATATATAATGATCTCCTCCTGCAATAGTATTGTTCATAAACCATCATTGTATTTCGGAAAAAGAGATTAGTTTAAAAATCGTCACTCAATCCCTAGTAATTCATGTTTCATCCTGCAACCACTATCCTTGGAGAAACTCTGTCGTCATGAATACTTGAAATATCAAATTATCAAAAACTTAAAGATTAAGAATTTTTCATCTGAACATAATGTAAGAGAATTGATATCCCTCTATTTCAAAGATTTAATCAATATTGGTTATCATTTTTATGTCAGAATTACTAATACCTTCTATGTATTTTATATCTTTGCATGAAAACACTTTCTTGCACATTCATGAATAAAAAATAAAAACCATAACCACAACTACCCTTTTTATTTATAAATGAATTATAAAATGAAGAACCATAACTATTATTTCACTTCTCACATGCAATACCATAACTAACATTGCAAAACATACTATTATTGTATTTAACAAATTCAAAACCATGGGAATAAATTCACAAAACCACCATATTACTCCTCTTGTTGCAGACCCATGAGTATCAATCAACAAAACCATATTAATAATCCCGAACTATGGATTTTCTTGTTATTACCCATGTAATAACATATGCAAATAATATAAAACAAAATTATCCTTTTTTCCTATGCTTCAAATACATCCTACAAATGCATACCATTATAAAAGTATACATATTTATCCATATTCGAAATGCATTGATGTTATCGAATCATGGTTATTTTTTGAAAATCCTCTGCATTAATATAACCACATCTAATTGTTTCTGTAAATAAAAAAATTATATATATTATGTGTCACACACATAGGAAGTCCTTAATGTCTGTTTTGGTAGCTAAATATCACTCTTACTTCCATTTGATTATCTTTGACCTCTATATATTTAAACCAAATATTATAGATTTACTGTAATCATCATAACTCTAAGCTCATAATTCTTAGATTCATATGGCACCATAACTATGATATCAATTATAAGCCTCCTCCTGATATGTTACAAGTTCCATGTGATCACTATTCATTAGTAATTACTTCCATTGCACTGAAGAGGACAAATATCACGTGTACTAGGGAGAATAACAGTAGCCAAAATTACCACTAGTAAAGGTAAAATTTCAAATGGTGAGCTCACTTGAAGAGCCATACCTTCATCATAAGGGAAATCACTCGACATGGTGAAAGATAGAGATATTTCATTAAAAATTAATATAAAAGAAACATTTCCATAAACCCTTTGAAAATACCAAATGGAAACATCAAGAAGCTCTCCTCAACCTCTAGATTTATACTTTCTAAGACAATTTCCATACTTGAGAGTGAGATCTGCAACTTGACCATGTCAATATACATTAGTTCTTCAAATGACTTGGTAGCATATAAAAATATGGATAACGCCCAGAAAGTGCTCAAAATAATGGTGAAGATGTGAACCATGGTTGGCCAGACTCTTGTACCCTCTGAATAGAGCAAAGTAAGATCCATGGTGAATAAAGACTGATGTTTTGTGGTTTTCAATGTCCTACTTGTATGTGGATTTGAGCTTGGTACAAATGATATAGATAACCATATACTAGTTCCAAACCATTCGAGAACCCAAAACAGATTCTTGGTGCCAACTGAATGAAACTAACCATTTTGGAGCAAATCAATCATCTCAATTCAATAATATTTTTCATTTTATTAAAATCATAATTTTCAAATGTTTCCAAAATTATTAGTCAGTTTCAATAGCTATTATAGTAGACTCAAAGGGGGTCATCATATTTCCAAATGGGAAGAAATTTCCCTCAAATGTAATTTTTATAGATTAGAAATAGTAAGATTTTGGAGTGACTACATGTGTGAATATTCTAGAAAGAATATAGGTTATTAGGAATTTTGATGAGCTAGCACTTTTGGCCAAGTTTCCCATTGTAAGAGTGACAAGTGCTAGGGCGAGTTGTTAGGAAGTTTTCTATGAGTTGGGAAAAATGTTTAATTAACCTTTATTCTACTAAAATCTTTATGCACTATATGTAACTAGATATACACATTTAGACAACGAAGCTAAGAATCCCTAGAGGCGGAACTCAATCACCTCAGAATAAATGTCAATAAGCTATTTATACGGCCTCGAGTATCTCCAGAAAGAACACGATCTATTTCTTTGTAAATATTATCAATTCTAAGTAATAGATTGAATGGAGTTTGAGGATACATGTGTATTCTAACCTCTTGTTTAATGTATGTTTTATATTTTAGATTAGGTGACGTGGTTAAGAATCTTCTTTGCCTATATAATCACTGAACATTGTTGATATCCATGGTCTTATATTGGCTCGATATTTCTACATGTTGAGGATATATTCTAAATTCAATTCTACATCAAACCATAGGATTAGTTGTTAGTAACAAGCCCCATAACCAATCTTAGCTCTATTGAATTATGAGACTTTATATGAAACCCCTACAATATAAGGTGAATGTAAGAGTTCATGACCTAGCACAATCTCCATAAAAGTTGCTCAAGGCACATTATGGTCTTGTAGAAAAGGGCTGTGAATGCCCTTAGAGAATATAGACTGATGACTAGAGATCGAGGATGGATGTTTCTAGCTGTTGGGGTATATACGGGAGGTTAAGGTTATGAGGAGGGAAGGCTACATACTAACGTTGTGAAGGGAAGCAAACTTTGGTTAGTATTCGGTTGTGAGAAGGAAATGAACTCCATCTCTTTGCATTTGGTGGCATTTAATAGAATTGACATAGGATGTTAGGTGACTCCTTTCACAAATTCCCCCTGCGTTTGGTTACATTATTCTATAGTCTTCATGGATAATTTAACAAAGATTGAATATTTAAGTCCTTTCTCAACACTCAATAACCCAGCCCATAGGTTTCCTTGTACTCGACTTATGAATTTATTAGTTCCACTGATAGTTGTGTGATCCCTCCCTCTAAGAATCCTCAATATATCCACTCATTTCCCCTTAGATGCACACCTACTTGGTTGACCGGTAGCCTTACCCCCTGGAATCAATTGTAATCACTCATGGTTATCTTTCCTTTTAGAAAAATACTTGCGTGAACATCAAATTCCTTTGGTGCCCCTCGAAGACAATACTTTTATCATCCTTTCTACCGTACCAACTACAATGATGTCAAATAATGAGATTTTGACATGGCCCGACTGATATATGTGAGGGAAGTTATTGAGAACACTCTCGTGCACAATTAGTGGCTTAGAGACATATGGATGAAACATCGAAGCACATTTGGAATGTGGTGGACAAAGTTCTTTTAGAAGTTATGGAAGAATGAAATCCCTGCAATGATGAGGATATACATGGCCATGTGGTAGATTAGATCCTTGATTTGGGCTATTGACGTAGCTAAAAAAACATGTATCTATGTATTGTTGAACACTATTCGAATCTAAAAGAACTTATTAGCAAATATTTGGAGGACAATCTTATTAGAAAATGAAAGAATCTTATTTACAACTAGTATAATTTATCTTAATCATGATCTAGCTAAGCCCTTGAGAGTGATCAAATTTCTTGAACTCCTTTAAATAAATAAAATTTAAAAATATTTACAACTAATCTCTTAAACAGCCAATAAATTGTTATAATAAAAATACAATCTATATTAATTTTATAATATATATATATATATATATATATATATTATATATATATAATATAATATATATATATTATATATATATATTTAAAGACATATTGATCTTCTCCGAGCTTTCATAAATCTATGGGTATTGGTTAAGATTTATCTATCTTGATTTATAAGTTTGAAACATATCCATTCATTACGTTATTCGGAGCAGGTAAAAAAATTGAAATGTTTGAATTATGA
>APFE031759067.1:0-30756 GCA_000404065.3 Pinus taeda | reverse complement strand
TAGTCAAATTCTTGGTTTTATAAATAGTAGAATCATCTATTTAGAAATATAAATAGTTTTAGAATTGTGAAAATATTTTATAGCGGTGAAATTTTTATAGTATAAAGTGAATTTAGTTTATGAGAAAAGTTGGTTATTTATGTGATAGGTGTCATTTTATGTAACTATGAAATTTTTGTTTAAAACATTATATATCTATGGAGTCTTAATAGCCATATGTAGTTTTATAATGTGTATCATAAAGGTTTAGTTGGCATATTGTCAAGTTTTTATCATGACAATTTGTATCTTGTTGAGTGTTGTTTTGTTATTTTGTCTTATATTTTTCATTATTTCTTTGCATATAATTTATGTTTAAAATTATATTGATCTATGGGGTCACACATTTTCAACAAATGGTATCAAGTTTTTTTTTTCTTTTCTTTTCTTTGGAATAACTATGTTATATTTTTGAAATTTTCTCCACAACATGAAATAGCAGGGGATTTGAATGCAAAGTTAAAGGTGAAGAAGTTCAATGTGAAGAAAAATTTCAATTTGTGGAATATTGAGATGCACAATTTGTCAATGCAAGAAGGACAACACAAGGCATTGGCCTGAGGTGATATATAGAAACCTAGCAGTATGGTTGAAAAGGATTGGTAAGATTTGGATGCAAGATCTCTCAACAGCATATAGTTGTGTCCAGTAGATGATGTCATTTTCAATATTTTGTAAAGGAAACAAATATAGGTTTATCGAGAATAATAGATATCCTATACATAGAAAAAAATTAACAAAATAAATCTATTTTAGGAGGCTATTATATAGTCTACGAATAAACTTGCTAATGATTTAAGCATTTTTAGTACTGTGATATGCTAATCAACTTCAATTGGTGTAAACGTTGGAGTCAAAAATAGGAGAATCATATTCTTATGTTCATTACTTTAATTTTGGGATAACATAGTCTCTTCCATTAATTTTGGCACATAATACACTCTTAATTGTGATTCTATTCTAGGTGCATTATTGCCTAGGAAGGTTTGAAGGAAATTAATATAGAGACCTCTACATTAATATCATTGGTAGTTTAGGATTAATCTAAAGAGAAAGGGGAGAAGTTGAGAGGTGCAACAAAATATACGTTCGAAGAAAAATGTGTAAGCATGAATGTTGATAATGCATTAAATTTAGTGAATTGAAGAAAGAATTTTAATGGAGGAAACAATCCAAGGATGACTCCACAAAGGAAGCAAAATTGGTTGAGACAAGTCTGGATATAGTTGATGAGGTATTGTCTACTTGTAACATTTCACAACATCATTAAGAATGGTTATTAGATTCTTAAAATAATATATCATAAGATTCGTAAAGAGGTATGGATAGGAAATTTTTCCAACTCATCATGAAGGGATTATGAATCGTAGGATGAAAGTTAATGATCTCATAAGAATTTTCAAATGAACCCATTCATTTTCACTGAGCTTGATTAGAGTTCACAGCTTCTGCATGCTAGTGTTTTGGGGCTGCACCTACATTTTGTTTTGGAGGATGATCAACCTTCGCGACATTTATAAATTGTAGCTCTAGAAAAGTGTGTAAGAGAAGGATAAAGGTATTGATACATTCCAAGTTACTTCTATATTTGAAATCATTGAACTTGAATTTCTACAACCATTTTGTTTTTAGAAACATTGCATATAGAAGTTTGAAATAAGTAGCCATACAAGTAAGAATATTCTATATTTTATTTATTTATATGTGTGGGGGGTATATCTTAAAATTTATTTTGGAGGATTATCATAATTTATGACATTCATATATGATTAATCTAGAAATTTGTGTGTATATATTGTCAAGAAAAGGTTTATGGCTTTAATGTATTTAGCCCATTTAGATTTTTGGTTGAAAAGAGAGCAATTATGTCAATTATGTCCTTAAGACAAAATAATCAAGTAAACTTCACATCTCTAGAAACTAAGTTGAGGGTAATAAAACCATAGTTCGCACTTGTAAAAAAACCACTATGGTTGACGACAAGGAAATGAGGCTTCTATAGATAGCAAGGAGCATGCATAGCAATGCTAAGTTGCACTAAGAGTTGTGGGTAGAAGTAATAGATACACCTTTCTATATGGTAAATTTGTGATTAGTCATTATAATGGACTATAATCTCCCTAAAGAGGTATGAATACGTCATTCCTATGATTAATAATCATGGAGGGATTATCATTCATATCAATAATTTTTTCTCTTATATACAAATTTTCATCTAAACACCATTGGTTTCAATTAGCTCTCTTAGAGTTCTTATCTTCTGCATGCCAATGTTTGAGGTCAATCCCCGACAATTTATTTTGGAGGATGATCACACTTTATGTCATTTATTGATGGTACTTTATAAATGTGTGTGCATATACTTGCAAAATAAAAGTTGATAGACTTAATGTATTTCAGAAATTTAGAGTTTAGGTTGAAAGAGAAGTAGCATCTCAATTAAGTTTTTAAGAACAAATAATGAAGGAAAGTTCACATCTTTCAAAGTTACAACTGAAGTAACAAAACCATAGTTCACAATTGTCAACCAAAGAGTATGACTGGACATGTGAACATGGATCTTGTAGAGATAGAAATGACCATGCTTAGCAATGTTAAGTTGAAATAAGAGTTATGGGTAGAAGTAATCGATACAACTACCTATCGAGTAAATACTAAGATTCCTAAAGAGGTATCGATAGGTTATTCTTATGGTAGTAAAAATGTATGGATATGTTAGTCATTCAACTCATAATGGACGGATTACCATTTATAATAGGTAAACGTGTCCTTATAACTATTTTCGATTAATCCTTTTTTATTTTAGCAAATTCAATTATTTCTCAGCTTATACATCCCAATGTTAATTGAACTTTCAGTCTTCTATGAGAATTTTGAATATGAATTATTAGCAACCTTCTATGGAATTCTAGTGGACATTATCTTCATGGTTATACCGCATATGCATGTGCTTGAATCTTCATTATAGTGTAGGATATTGTGGTAACGTTTGAAGAAAAAATCATACCTATGTAACACCATGTACAATGATCTTGTAAACCATAATATATTTGGTTTTCACAATAATATCATAGGTCCGTAGAGGTTCTCACAAAATCCAAAGAAAATGTTGTAACAGCTAGAAAAGACCATGCCATTTGGTAAGGCAAAGTTAGATACAATTGTTTGACTACAAAACAAGGATCAAGAATCCACAAAAAAAAAATCTATAAGATGTCTTTTACCTACTTATTTCTTTGTTTCTTATAACTTGATCTACTCAATCAAACAAAATTATAAAATTTCAATCTCCCGCTAATAAGTTAATGTATGTTCTAATTTAACAATAGCTATATCATTATTAAAATATATATAAAAACTCTTGAATAAAATAATTTTTGAATATAGAGAATCTTTAAATATATGATATTATAAAGATTAATAAGATAAAAAAGTTAGTGTTAAAAAACAAATTCAATATTTTAAAAGATATGAAATATAAATTGCATTAGATTAATTATTTTTAACACTATAAAAATTTTATAAAATTTCATGGTTAAACATTTTTTTAATCATTTTCTTTTTAATTATTTTCACCTGAAATACTTCAAAATTATAGCAACAAAACAAGAGAAATATTGATATGAAACTACTCTGTCACAACTTCATCAACTCTATTATATAAAGGAACAAAGCACATTCCTTTACTCACAAAAGAACATCCTTTCCATGATCGTGATAAAGTACATCTAGAAATAAAAGATAATAATAGTATCATCAAAATTATGAAACAGTATGTTTTCATCAGAAATAGGACGGAAAATAGCATTCCTTGCTTCACCATTATTTCACAAAAGTGAAGGGAATATATTCCAAAATGTATTCACATAGTTTATGTTATCACTTGGTATCGTGTTGCAACATAATTTTAGATTTAGATAAAAGATAAACCTGCAAATTTATTTCCCTATACTTTTGTGGGATATCAAGATGCTTGAAATATAATCTCAAGCTTTTAGGGTTTTCTAAGGAAAAAATTATAAATGCTTTTTAAACTGCCTAAAATTTATATTCATAAATCCTTTATCATTTTAGAATTATCTAATTATGATCTTAATAATTATATTCTTTATCGATATCAAAAATTGTATTATTGTTACTAAAGATATATGATAGACATGTAATAATATCTGATAAATATAAATATAATAGTTAAGAGAATATAAATACATATGATTGATATCAAATATTTAATTTAAATTCAAGATATTTATATCTAACCTTAGGTATAATATATTTTAAAATTAACAATCCTATTTATATATTCAATATTGGAAATATAAAAGTTTTTAATAATTTTTAATTTTTATATAAAAGTTGCTTAGAAGAATTATAATTTTTAATTATATATAAGAATATTGTTGGTATGATTGGTTTAAAAGTATTTTCTGTTAATCTTATACTGTTTTTCCAATCAGATTATATGCAAATTGTATTCTCGAAAAAATTACGCAATCTTCTATATATTGAGTCTAATATTTAGAAGAGAAATGACCATGAGAATGAGAATATCTTGATACTTGTGTTTTTTTTAAATAATCAAATATATAATGTATTATTTTTTGTTAAATTAAATTATATTATTTTATTAAAAAATATTTTTATTTTAATTGTTTTATTTAAAAAGACAAATTTTAATTTAATTTAGTTAAAAAAAATTACTTACTTCATTGAACTGTAAAATAAGATCTGAAAAATGATGACAACTGAATCTCAAAGGTTTAATCGCTAATTTTACTACCAGTCATAGGCCAAACAAACAAAAGGAATTGAAAAAAACTGTAAAATAAGCTTTCTGATGCAACTATTTTATTATATTATTTTATGTTAGACTAAATTTTTATTCAATATATGAAGAAATATTATTATGTTTATTGATTTCTAAGTAATAACTACAAACACAAAAATTACGTAATTTAGTTAATATTTTGTTTTCTGTTAATTTATTTCAGTCGGTGCGGCATGCTAACATGTGAATATGTTTGGCAGTTGCCACAGCATTACAGGTATTTGTGATGTCTAACAAAATCCAAAGAAGTACCATTTCTTGAAGCGGAAAAGACCATGCAGATTGCGGCAAAGACAAATATAGTTGACGGTCTCCAAAACAAGTCTCGAGAAGTGACGCAGACAACTCAATATCTGTTTTATGTGTTTTTCAGTTTAAAGGATTACATCTCTATGTTTTTGAAGATAAAATGGATATATGGTACAGATCTGAAATAAAGAAAAAAATTAATATGTTAAAAAATTTTGATTTCTGATTAAGAGTATATTTTATTTTTAATAAAATTGATTAAAATATGGTAATTATATTTGTTTTGTTTTAGGAATGTAAAAAACTTGGCTTGAGAAATCTAAATAACGTTGGAATTTTTTGTTTTCTTTTATGAATGTCAAAAACATGGATTGAGAAATTTAAATAGCGTCCGAATTGTGAAAGCCTTATAAAGGGAAACTTTTATGACAAAATACAATTTAGTTACAGAGAAAATTTGGTTATCTATATGAAAATGGCGATATTTATATTGAGGAATTATATATTTATGTAGTTTTGAAAGGTATATGTAATTTTGTAATGGGCGTTTCCGGGGAGATTGTAATCTTTTGCTCTCAGCAATAAGAGTAATCATGGATGTTTCGTTGGCATATTGACAAGGTTTTATTATTTAAATCCCTGTCTTGTTTATGGTTGTTTTATTATTATTTTTTATCTTTTCCATTAATTCTATGTAACTAATTTGCATTGAAAATTTATATTATTCTATCTGCTCATGCATTTTCAACAAGTGTTATTATAGACTTTTTCAGTAGCGACTATTTTAGAGTTTGGTGTTTGTTTCACAACGTCAAATCGAGAAGTTTAAGCTCTGAGGCAGAGATTAGTTTAAAGTTGGATAAGCTCAAGATGCATGCTTTGTTAGTGCAACAAAGGCTGCACGCGCAGGCCTTCGCGAGTGAAAGAACGAGACCTAAAGGTATTAGTGACAAGGGCTAAGAAGTTTGGATACAAGGGCTTTCAGTACCATTTACTTATGTTCTGTACATGATATCCTTTTCAATAATGTTGTAGAGGAAATAATTATAAGCTCCTGGACCAAGATGGAGAGATTTCACATGACAACATCCTTGAAAAACTGAAACTATTTGAAAAGGCCACTATACAAACTATGATTAAAAAAGCACGTCAAAATTGTTGATCATTCAATCATCTTCAATATTTTAATGCACCAATGAACTAGTATGGCTGTAAAGGTTAAATATAAAACCAAAGAAATCACGTTGTTCTGTTAATTAATTGAATTTTGAGGTCACATAATTGCTTCTATTAAATTTAGCACAATAAACACTCTCCATTGTGATTCTATTGTGGGAGCATTATTGCCTCATAAGGTGCGAAGAAAATCCAATAAAGAAACCTCTACACCAAAATAAATGATGGATAGGGGTTGAAATGGTCATTATATTTGTAGTCGAATTTTAACGAGGATCGAAATGACATTCAATATAGACGGTGGTTGTGCAAATGGAAACATATATTTTATTGAGTTGGAATTATTACCAAGCTAGCTCATCATGCAAATTCACCATTACGCATGGTGGAGGGAGCGTTTGTCGCATACTATCAAGATCATACACAAGCCAAAGTTTAAATTTTGGTTTGGGATTTAAATGTTTGAGAATCAGCACCGCTCGTGGCCTTGTCCTCCTGCTCGGTTCTCTCATTGTTGGAAGGTAGTGGGATATTTCTTAAACCTCCCACACATATTCAAAGATTAATGTTGGTAAGATGTTTCTTTTTGGAGCCCCACTTTGGATTTTTTTCAACTCTTCATTTTCCTTGCTCTCACTCAGGAGTTGTAAGGACCTGCGGTTCGTGCGACGGGCACAGTAACTCCACCATGCGAAGTGCATGTGGAACATGAAACGAAATGAACCGTGGGTGAGTTTGTAAGGTGTTGGGCGGTCCCATGAGTTGGGCGGACCGACCATCCTCCGGGCGAGACAACACATTATGAACGAGTCGGCCGGGAGTTTGGTGTGGGTCGGTCGGGTGACACAACCCACCACCCACCTGTATATATTGGAGGGTGTTTGGAGGCAAACGATCATCAATCAATTGATCAACGAGTTCGAACAAGGAGTTCTGAAGTGCGTGGATGAGCCCACACGACAGGCGGAACTCAGGTGTGAACTCGTTCAGAAAACTCATTCGGACAGTCATTCGGGAAACTTGTTCAGAGAGTCATTTAGAAAACTCGTTCAGATAGTCGTTCGGGAAAGTCATTCAGAAAAGTCGTTCAAGAAAGTCGTTCAGAAAAGTCGTTCAGGCAGGTAGTTTGGACAGTCTTTCAGGCGGGTCGTTTAGGCAGGTCGTTCGGATAGTCGTTCAGGCAAGTCGTTGAAGCAGGTCGTTCAGGCAGGTCGTTTGGGAGGTCGTTCAGGCAGGACTCGGGCGACGTTGTGTGGCGACCCGGGTGAGGTCATTCGGGTGAACCGGGTGAAGTCGTGTGGTGACTCGGATGAAGTCGTGTGGCGACTTCGGTGAAGTTGTACAGGTGAACGGGTGAATGTGTGGGCGGGCGGCCGGGTGAGGGCATGCTGTGCATGACGAAATGGTGAAGTGTTGAGATTGTGAACAGAGGTGTGTCTTGGGGAGAGGTGCCCGTGTGTGGTGACTTGGAGGTACACCCGAGTTGGGCAACTAACACGATCGTGCGATGACGTGAACGAAGGATTGGTGAGTCGTGCGACGACGTGAACGAAGGGTTGGTGAGTCGTGCGGCGACCATGCGGAGGTGCTGACGAGCTGGGCAACCGAGTTTGTCGAAGTTGTGAAAATTGGCTAAATGTAAATTTGGGGTTTCCCAAGATTTAACTTGTGCATTGTAAAAGTGAAGATTGTATAATATCTTGATATCGGACGGACTCATATTGCCGGGAGTTGCCCCTCCCTTTATACTGTTGTGCATTTCTCTTGTATAATTCTGTTGATAATGAATGTGTATGGGTGTTGATTGGTATAAAGGGACATTAATAATACTTGGTAACAAAAAATAAACTAAGTATAGGTTGTTAAGGCGTAGTCTATAATCGTAAGTATTGGTGAAAAGAAAACGGTTGGTAGTGCCGCACCTCGTCGGCACGGTTGAAAGACCACCGTAGGCTTGGGGGCATGACAATCGATATCAGAGCTGCTGTAAACTGATACACAACTTGACAGTTGGTATCAGAGCTCGGTTGGAGCTGGTGTTAGAGCAAGGTTTCTCGTGACAAAGTGACAGTCGAAGCAGGTACTTGCAGGTAAAGGAGGCTAGTTTCAGATACAAGTGGAACAAGGGCTGGTGCATGGTTGCAGGGGACTCAGTGAAGCTGGTGAAGGTTGGAACTCGGTGTTGTAGAGTTAGGCAGGCGGTACTATGTGTTGTTCATATGCTTTGGGCACTTTTCAGGTGGGCAAGTGGGACTGCATGTGGGCAAGTATACACGGTTTGGGCGTCTGTGGACCAAATGAAGTGCGAACCAGGGAAGACGTGTGATAAGGCATGGCAGGTTTGGAAGAATGTGAAGGGAAGCTCTTGCTTACCTTATATAGTTTGAAGCGGATAAAAGAGGAGAATCCCCGAATTCGAGAGAAGCTTGCAGTCTTGGAAAAGAATGTTGAAGATGAGCTTCTTCAACTTGGATGGACAATGTAGTAAGATGAAGTTGCAGATTTTGCTGACGAGGAAGAGGAAGCCATGATAGTTGAAGATGTTGCAGACATGGCCATGATGGAGGATGAACTTGAGATTGATCAAGTTGGATGAGGATCATGTAGTTTGCATACATGGACGGATGAGGACACTCCCATGGAAGAACCTCATGATGAAGATGATGTAAGTACTATTGATACTTGTGTTGCATTTGAGCATTTGGCAGATGGACCGTATGCAGGGAAGGGAAAGGCCAATTTGCCAATGCTAGGGATCATCTTACCATGGATGTTTATGATGAGACCTTGTGTGGAGAAGTAAGGGTTATTGACTATTGCAGGACTTCTTGGGGTTGTTTGTGACCTTATGGTAGAAGGTGCAAAGGCCCATGACAACGGTGGAACTTGATGATTGTTGTGGAGGAATGGGTCATGCTTTAGTCACATTGACTAAGTGCCCGACATGACTCATGGACAGATTGGAGGGCACACACTTGAGTTGCTTGGGTGGACTTCTCATGGCCGAGAGAAAGAGCAAGTCTTGGTGGAACTTTTGGTGAACTATGATGGAGAGACTCATGTGATGATGATATGGTTGAGTGAACGAGTTCACTAGACCGAAGATTGCAACTTAGATGGGGATGACCGATTGTTGTGATGGGTCTACTTGGTTGGAATACATGGCAACTTAGTCATGGACATCAAGTTGGATACATGAAGCATGGCAGTCTTATGCAGGGACATTATGTGGGAGCACTTGTAGAGGTGTCACTTATGGGCATCCAATGAGGAGTGCCAAAGCAAGGATGTTGTGCAAGTGGATTTGCTAGTGTGACATGGAGATGTTTTATGCACGAGCTGATGGAGAGGTTGTGCACTCTTTTACAACAAGGCCATGGACTTGGATGGAGTTGTGAGCAGACTATGGGGCATTCTCACTACATGGAGAGCTGAGGCATCTTGCAGAGACCTTTGGGCCGAGACTTGTATGCGTGTTGAGATGTTGGTTGGAGATGGCTTATGGACCTCATGATGACATGAGATTGTTGTGACTTTTGGGGACTTCATATATGGTGGACTTGGAGGATTTGATGCATTGAGGAGCTGAGGTCAGAGACTTTGATGTAGGATGGGGTGCATACTTTCAAGTACATGCATGGGACATGGCTTGAAAGAGTGACTTGATGTAGAGGATCGATATGACACTTTAGAGTGATGGAGTTACGATGATGATGATGCCTTGGTGGCAACACTTGGGCATGGGTTGAGCGGAGACTCAACTACTTTTTACACATGGGAGCTGATTGATCTATGATCATGGGCAGCACATGGATAGATGAGGCAGGTGTATACTTGTTTCTATGGCAGACTTGAGGGATGACACATTGCAAATGTGATGGAGGTAGCTTCATGGGCATGGATGTGACACACCGAGAGTTGGAGTTTGATGAGAGGGTCTCTTCATATTGAGGAGGCACACATATGGATGATGTTGGGATAGATGTGGCTGATTTCATGTAGCACATTGAGACCAAACATCATGGACATCATGTTGCAGATGAGATGAGGACTACTTCATGGACCTGAGCATGGTTTACTTATATGGATGGATTCTTGATCGAGTTCAGGATGTGACAGGATGCTTTGAGGAACAACTGATGGTGGCATGAGGATGTTCACTCTCATGGTTTGAGCGTGACAGTTGGACTGATCACCCGACTAGTTCAAACATCGGGACATGTAGTGTATAGAGATATGTTAGCATTGTGTTGGAGTATCATGGCAGCAGTTCACATGGGGACGACACATGATGAGGTCGACACGATATGTTGCAGTGGGCATGTAGCTTGAGATGGAGGGACCAGCCTTCCACGATGGAGCAGCATGTGGAGATTGTGACATGGTGATTGAGGGTGTCTTGGTGGCTCGGGTGAGCGCCTGCCCATTGTGCAAGTGTGCACGAAGATGTGTTGAAGTGTTGGGTTGTGAACGGAGGTGTGTCTTGGGTTGGAGGCGCCAATGTGTGGTGACTTTGAGGTGCGCCCGAGTTGGGAAAACGACACGACGGTGCGACGGGGTGAATGAAGGTTTGGTTAGTCATGTGACGACCGTGCGGAGGTGCCGATGAGCTGGGCAACCGAGTTTGCCGATGTTGTGAAAATTTGGCTAAATGTAAATTTGGGGTTTCCCAAGATTTAACTTGTGCACTGTAAAAACGAAAGATTGTATAATATATTGTTGGGAAGGCTCATATTGCAGGGAGTTGCCCCTCCCTTTATACTGTTGCATTTCTCTTATATAATGCTCTTGATAATGAATGTGTATGGGTGTTCATTGGTATAAAGGATAACTAATAATACTTGGTTGAGAATCACAAACTAAGTAGGAGGAAGTGAATTAGGTGTAGTCCATGTGCACGAGTATTGTTAAAAAGAAAGTGTTCAGTGGTGCTGCACCTCGCCGACACAGTTGAAAGACCACCGTAGGCTTGGGGGCGTGACAAGAAGGGCCTGTAACGAGATGTCAAAAGCATCACATCTTTAATTTAAATATTTATTTATTTATTATTTATTATTTTTAAGTTATAAAGAAAATTATGAATTTAAATGTTAAAAATAATATATATCTATTAATGTGAAATTGAGTTTGAAATAGGTTGTGATACTATTTTTGTGTCTTTTTTAAATTTATTCAATAAGAGTGAAATCTTCCTTCTTTAAGGACCATTAGAAGATAATTCTAAGTGGTGTGGTTTTCTTTGAATATTGATGATAAGGCAGCGTGAATTCATGGATAACAGCCAATGAAGTTGTCCTTATTATTGGTTTGACATTTGAAATATCAGAGATTAAGTTATAATAGGTTTTATCATCGTATAAAAAAAATAAAAAGAAAAAGAAAAATATGTGTGTGAAACACACAATATTGAATATAAATTAATTAGTTGATGTGAAGTCTCATCTCACACGATACTAGTTTAAATCTTAATTATTAATTTTATACTATTATTTTTTATTGTTTTATAACTATTTTTAAATTCTTATTTAATATATTAAATATAAAGAGATATAGGTTTAAATGAATGCTTTTCCTATTTTACAGTTCTTTTGTTAGAATTTTTTAATATATTAAATAAAAATTACCTATGTGGTTTAGCTTGCAAAAAGTAGTTACAATGAAGGGTGGAAGGCTTAACATAGTCACCCCACTCCACCTGGCCACAACATGAATTCGCCACGAATCCTATTTGATGTCACACATTCAATCCACTTCACAACATGACAACACAACCGAAGTCTCCCGAGATGGTTAAAATTTGTAAAAGGCTCATATAGGGAAGGAAGCTTCCCATTTTGGTTCACAAAGGGTCGTAACCTGACACTCTAAGAGTCTTACTTCTATTCGATGTTGTTGTTTCCTATCATTAGTGGAGGGCAGGTCAAGTTCCCCTAATCTGGCTTCCCCTGTACTCCCCATTTTGAGGTCTCTCTTGGTCTGCGCATGGTCTGCGCATTGCTCATCATTGTGAAAACTATCCTGTGGTTTATTATGTTCAATCAAGGTGGGTGATGGATTTTTAGGATTAACGACACCAATAGGATAAGTGGCTTTGAAGTTTGTTTTTTGGTTGTGCATTTTGTTGCCTAAGTTCACCTTACAATCACTCAACAACATCAAGCATGGAGTATTCTACTTAAGCATCATGACACAAGATTGGCTTAGTTTGCTTCTAATTCTTTAATCTTGGATCTTTGTGTTCTAATATTCCATACACTTTCTTTATTTTTTAAATTATAGTACTTTGAGCACACTTGCCAGTGATCTAGAGGTGGGAGCTCTCTCTGTGCACTTAGACTCTATCCTTGTCTTCCAATCATCCCTACTTTCTTGGACCTTGTTGCCTCCCTGTTGGTTCACTCTTGCTAGTTCCCTTTCTACACTCATCCTGCCTCTCTTAGCTGGCCTCTAATCCCCGCCCTATTGTCTCGATCACCCTTGTTCCTCCTGCATGACCACTCTCTTATTCCCTCATCATTAATTATGTCCTTTCTTAGCCCATCATGCCTCAATAGAGGGAAAGGAGTTGTCATGACTCCTCATATAGAGTAGAGGGCAATGTCAAGGCTCGTTGACGAGCGCATTTTGCATCTCAGCAATATCATGACCATACCTCAAACCACATACATCTAGCAATGATCATGCATCCTCATAGGCCATGATTGAAAGGGATGAGTACACATACATCGATATTCACACCTTAGAAACTAAGTGGCTCCTGGATCTAGGCCACACCCAAGGAAGGAAAAATCAATATCTATGGACAATGGAGGTATGTTTGTACATTGAGGTCCCCTTCTAGACAAAAATCTACTAGAGAGAGATGAAGCCAAGTGGGAATTATATATGCAATTGGATGAAATACAAACTAAGCACAAGGAGATGTGATCCGAATCGGATCCATAAATGACTGTCATAGAACCGTGACTAAAACAGGTCAAACAAATCCTTGAAGAATCCAAAACAGCAATCAAAAACACCCTGAACCAGTGGCCATGGCAACCGGTGTGGAACGACGAGGACCTCGGTCAAAGCGCACTGACCGAGGCCCACGGAGACTGCGCAGGAGGCCAAAATAGCCCTTGGGAGCCCTGGATCGGGAAAAGGAGCTGGTTTTCGATGCGCGTTAGCACCCGCTAAGATAGGTGAAAATGGTCGAAATGGAAAGCCTCTAGCACCCGGTCGCATGGGGGAACCGAAGGACTGCGGGTGGAAAAAGGAAAAGGCCCTGAAGGAAGAATGCGGGACCCACACCAAAAAACTGGCGGTTTCCGCTGGACGCCCTTGAACGGTAAGCAATTTTGGAGAAAGCAGAGAGATCACAATTAGCAATCGATGCATGGCAGCGGAGGAGAGAGAAAAACTGTCGTGATCATGCGCTAACAGTTGAGCAAGTCAACTGTGCTCGACGCGAGAATGACGTTGGATCTGCAAGAGCCCAAATCGGACGACTGAGATTGTGCCTGATAGACAGAGCAGAATTGACAGAGGATTAAGCCGTGATTTAAGAGGATTTGGAATCCGTTGACCGCCACGATGGAGAAAGCAACAAATCAACAAGCGGGCTGGAAAAGTTCTGATAGAGACACGTGGCTACTTCCTGAGCATTATGCTGACGTCGAACAGGGAATTCCAAGCACACAGGCGATAGGCTAATTAGCGCAGGAAGGAGAGGAAACGAACAGTCACGGAGGTCGAATGGCTAAAGCCATGAGCCGAGATAGTGAACGGGATATCAGAGAAAAGAGAGATTCAGATCGAAGAATCCAGGCGACCAAGAGAGACAGTGAACAGTGAACCCTGAGGGGAAGACTGAGAACAGAGAGTAGTAAAGCCAAGTAGAGGAGACAGAGGCCGAGCTGACCACAGGCAGCATCGAGCACCAAAGAGATTGAAGAATCAAGCCTTCCCATAGAGGAATCTATTTGGATTGAGCATCACAGTTGGCTCTTTCCACTGTAGACCAAAAGTCATAGAGGTGGTAGGAAGAAAAGAGTCTGTGAACTCTGAGTGGCTTGGGGAATCCAAGAACCACCCTGCCAAGCAAAATCTGTTGTCAGGAGAACTCATATTGAGTCCCTGCATTGTAAATTCTTTGTTGGAAGACAGAATAAAACAAGGCCACCACTGAAGCTAGACAGGAGATGTAGCCCTGGAGAATAGGGTTAACTCCTTATTAAAATTTGTTTGTTTCTTTATTTTGCTTATTATATTTCTCTGTTGTCTTTCCATGTAAAATGTCTGTCTATTGGCAATCTGATCAATCCGTTGTTTCAATTACATAGAACACACAATAGCACATGAGTCTTTAATACCTTTGTTTGTTAAATCTTTAACTGAGGTCACTCACGGGGTGATTATCATATCAAGATGTCCCTAGAACATAGGGACATGGCCCTTAAGTTGGCTAGAATTGAAGTCATTCTCTCTAGAGAAAAAGGCATTTCTTCTCTTGGTACCCTTGCAACATTTATATATTTCTCAAGCCCCACCTGAGACTTGATTTGGGTCTCTTCATTGTCGATGATGGTTCATCTTTGAGCCCTTTTATATTTTAGTCTATGTTTTTTGTGAGCAGTTTGGCTACAATTTTGTTAGGGCTGATACTAAGTATTACTATAGGAACTCTGAAATTAATGTTATGTCATGGAAAAGTTATGGATAATGTCAATCTTATGGTTCCTTTTGGAAAAAATTGTTATTTTTTCGTTATTAGTTTGGTTTCCATAGTGGAAGACCGCAACGAATAAAAATAAATAAAAATTTATATGGTTGTATACGATGTGATATCTTTTGACTAATCAATAAAATTGGAAAAAAATAATAAAGAAAAATATAAAAGGAAAATATATAGAGGGGAGGGAGGGAGTTCAATTGAGTTTATTTTGGATAGTTGAGAGGAATTATTGCTATCATCCCTACCCATGTTCAATTCTTTTACGTGACATATTGAGCTCAAAAGAATTAAGAAAAGTGTATTCATCTCAAAGTTCATATCTTATCAATAAAGTTATTCAGGAACATAAGGAATCTGGAAAAATGTCCATAGCCATAAACCATTTATGATTTTCCAAATCCACATGCCAAAAAACACCAACAATTAATTGGCCAACTGTTGCTACTTAGCATTAATGTTGATTACTATAGTATACATTGCCTGCTACTGGGAAATATTTATTACTTATTATTCTCAACATTTATTCCTTGCTACTACTAAACATTTATTGAGATAATTTCTTTGCTACACAATCACAAGGTGTATGATACAACTACTAGTTTTATCAATGCAACTACAACATTTTGTAAAATTTCAACATTCCCCACTATCACATTCCCATCCTTGACCATGTCCCAATCAAAATCGTAATCGATATCAATATTTTTTTTCCTTTCATGAAAGGTTGAGTTCATATCTAGACAAATGACACTATTATTATCACATTGAACTACTTTACTTAGCCTCACCTTTGTACACAGTTTCATAAGCCAAATGGCCTCCTAACAAGCATGACTAACTAGTACATAATCTACCTCTATAGTAGATAAATTGACCACAATTTTTCTTTTTTATATTCAACTTACTACTTCAACAAACAATTGAAACACATACCCACTCCAAAATGTTCTTCCATGTACATCCTCTACCCAATGAAAATCGACATAAACTTATATCCATTGAGTGTGGATCCCTTGAAACATCATAGCAAATGGAAAATTCATGAGTATCTAACAATTATATAGAGAACACATTCATTGCAACACACATTCACATCCAATGTTAGCCATGAATCAACTCCCTCACTACTTAAGCAATGCCTAGTCTAGTACAAACTATAGCATATATCAAAATAACAACTATAGTAGCATAAAGAAACAAAAGCCATATCCTTCGTATCTATAGGTGTTATAGAAAGTTGTTCAACTAAAATATTAGTTCGCATAAATCAAACCATTCAATGGTTTTCAATATATCATGCAAAATCTCTACAATATAATGTATACCAAGGTGTTTTATATGGAAAATTTTCACCCATGGGCTATTTTTTGGCCCTTTTTTTCAAAAATAAGTTTTCCAATCAATCATTTTTACACTTAAAAAGCACCAATTTTTTACACAAAATATATTATATTGCTAACATTTGCTATTGTTTACAAGTTTTAATACTAAACTGTGTGTTTTCTTATTGAGTGTTTTCGTACATTTGTGTGTGAGAGAGTGATTTTTTCAATCCAAAATATTGGCCTAGAATACTATACTTTGATATATTATTTGAATCTCTAAAAATTACTTGAGTGTTTAAATACTCAGTATGGCTCAACCAAAGCTTTGTGTTTACTTCATTTCTCTCAATTTCCATTCCTAGGATATATTTTGCATCCCCTAAGTTCTTCTTATCAAATTATGATGAAAGATGGGACTACAAATCATAAATCACATCTTTACTATTACCAAAGTATAAATTTTCATCTCTATATAGAGTGATAACATGTAAACAATCGACATCATGTTTATGGTACACAAAATGTTATAAATTGGATCTCAGAGATCATAATCCCAACACAAAAGAATAAAAAAATTGAAACCACATTTTGGGACACTCTTTTTGGCCATATAAAAAATAAATAAATAATTTTCAAACCAATAACCCTTTAAATTTTTCAACATAGTGCTCTAGTTGTTTCATATAGATCTCCTCCTTTAAGTTACCATGTAGGAATGTGTTTTTCACACACACACACACACAACACACACACACAGATGGAAAGTTGATGTTATAGTTAACATGAACCTAATTGATGTTAACTTAGAAACTAGGGAAAAGATCTCACTAATGTCTATTCCATCAACCTAGGAATATCTTCCCATAACCAGTCTTGCCCTGTAATTTTCAACACCACTATTTTGACAAATCTTCTGTTTGAGCACCCATTTACATCCTGTAATTTTTCATCCTTCAAGCAATATTACTAAGTCCCATGTATCATTTTTTGTAAGTGCAACCATCTCCTCATCCATGGCTAGTCGCGAAGGCATCTTATCCTCCATTTCCCTTACCTCTTTCACAATTCCAAACCTATATATATGCAAGGGGTTTCATGCCCATAATAGAAAATATCCAATAGGACTTTATCTCCCCATATTTGAGAGAAAGTATGAGCTATAACCTATAGGAATCTATAGGAGTTTATCAATAAAAATTCTGCAAGAGACTATGATAAATTATACAACTAGACTTCCACATAAGGAGCCATTCACAATGATCTATAGGATATTATATCTCCACATTTCATCCTCCATGTTGCTATGTCTACACCCAATAATCAAATTCAACACTTGGGGTTCCTACAACAAATGCAAAAAGAAACACTTCATGCAAATTACCTAATTTCATAATTATTGAGGCATGCCACATCTCCTCAAACTCTAGTACTCATTATCAATTTGTGTGTTATAACCCAATGTTATCATAATTGTAACTTGAAACTTACTCAACATAACTCATCAAGTTGCACCTAAATACAATATTTGGGGGTTTAATGAGATAATGTCTAACATAATCCCAAGCAAGAGAGGTTCATTAATGATGACGAGGATAACGAGAAGATATCAAACATGTCCACTTATTTGAATTACTATGAAGGTAAATGTTCCTAAACATACCAATGAGAGATAAAACGTATAAGCAATTAGGTTGAGAGAAAAGAGAGAGCATACATCGATTCTTGCTACTAAAATTGGAGCCACGATAAGGAGGCTTACAAGGTTGAAACCAAAATTATTTGAGGAAACTAAATTATGAAGACATTATGCAAAATAAAGAATTTCACGCTAAAGTTTCCCATAGCTTAGAGTTCACCACTTTAAGAGGTTCAGTGTATCAGGAAGTTAAATTTCTTAATGGAGTTTATTTTCAATGTAGGATTCAATGCTCAATAACAATCTAGAAGATGCAGAAATATTTCAGCATTTTAATTGGATAGATTATTTCAATAGATTATGGGGACATGATGATAATATATCTATCACAATTTTCCATAAACCTCCACCACATCAAGGATAATGAATACTGCACTTCAACAAAGGGCTTAAAAATCTAGGTGAATGAAATCAAATTGTCACGTTTACCAATATGGGTACACTAGGAAAAAGAGGAAAAAAAACCAACTATGGATGCCAAGAATCTAATCCTCCTTAATTATGAAGGTGTAAGAAAATAAGAATGATGTAAAAATGGATATTCTTCATGAACCATGGAATAACATGGCATACTACCTCATGAAATGCATCAATTGTGAAGGTAGATTAAGTATGTTATAAGCTTAATATTTTAGTCTTTTCCACTAGTTGAGATTTTTTTTCACAAAAATTATAAAGAAAATATCAATGTCTTGTACTTTTTATTACAATATTTGAGGGAAATGAGTGTCAAGTCAAAAAGCTAAAATAATAAAGAAAACAAATCATATATCAGTAGGAGAAATAAACCACATAAGATAACCAAAGAAAATGAGGAAGATTATGAAGCAATTATCATCTTGATCGGGATGGGGACCCTTGATAATAGCCCTCTAAGACTTAAAGGATAAAACCACTCCACAAAGTGGAGAGAACAATCCTCTAGAAGAAGAGTTGATGCTAGGTCATAGGAAATGAAGAAAATGGTAATTACTATAAGTATGGAAAAGGATCCCAATCTAGGCAAACACCTATCTGAGGTGAAAGGATAAGGAGATTAATTCTCCAAGAAAGATGAGCCAACAGTACAACATCTTATGAGCGAGTTAGAAGAAGTTAGAGTTGAATCCCTCAAATGGAGAACTCTTGAAAAAGAAAAGAAAATGATGGTAAGGATTTGTGAAGGGGGTTGACTAGCTCCACCTTAAGCAACAATTGGTAAACTTGCAAGGAAAGTTATAGATCATGAAGATGAAACACGTGGACAGTAAAAAATAGCTAGAGGAAGAAAAAAAGAGTTTGAAAACTTAGTTGGACAAGTATAAATAAGAATTTCCCTACAGAAGTGAAATAATTAACATCTCAAAAGACTACATTTCCAAGATGGAAGAGTAATTGGAAGATATGTTAAGTTGTATACGTCTATCCATGTCATATACTCTTTACTAAATAATAGTGGCATAAATTTAAACTAGATAGAATAGAATAGTTATCCATCTTTCTTACCAAGTTGGTGCACCTAAGGAATTCATAGAGACATGCTAGAAAAGAGTGATGATGATGATGAAAAAGATTAGTTGAGGGAGTTATACCTACAAAAGTATGTGATACCCCACCCCTATATGTGGTCATCAAACCCCAACATAGGAGAGGTATATTTGAGACGACTATACTTTTGGATTCATGAAAAGGAACTAAGGGAATTTGAATTACAAAAGTATAAATAGGAATAAATGAATAGTGATATTTGAATTGTGACTAAAGTAGTATGGTCAAAGGATTCAATCAACAACCATGTGACATTAACATCAAGCATAGAGTGATGTCAATATTGGAGGGAAAACATGGGGGGGAATTTCCCACCATGACATAAATCAACACAAAGATTCATTACAAGAATTCTTGGAACTATAAAGGTAACCCCCAAAACTAGAAACTAAACGTAGGTGATACAATTGCATGAGTTTATTTGTAGAGAATGATTCATACCAGTAGGATAATATAACAAGAGTATTTTGACTCATATGAGGACCATGAGTAACAATTCCTTATTATGTGATTTATTCCTTGAAGGAGAAACACAAAAAAACTTTAGATAGGGTTTATATGGAAGTACACAACCATCCATGAGGTTCCCAATCCCTCTTTATCCAAACCTTAATAATAGACTCTGAAATAAATGACTAAAAAAATACCCTATTAATGAGTATAATTCTGTTATGGTCCTACCCTAGCCCTTTCTTAGATACTTTATTAATATATGAGGACACCTTTTGTGAATAAGGCCCATTAAATAGTTAATCAATTGTCATTTGTTGTAAAAATGATTATTTTTGTTAATATGACCCAAATTAGTTGGTCAACCCTCATAGTAAGGGCCCCTTAGGTATTTAATATTGCCTATGAATATTTATATATGGAATATAAGGTTATGTAATTTTTTATCAAGAATTGTTGTATTTGGAGCATTTATCTTGGAGGTTGCCACTTTAAAGAGGCAAGTGAACATAACTCTCTACTTTCTCAATATTTCTTTGGGCTTATCTCTCTTTTATTTTTTGTTCTTGGGTTTTGAAATATATTTTATTTAAATTGCAATACAATAGGCATCATATCTCTTTATTGGGAATAAAGTGGTATGATTTTTAGGAACACAGTGGAAGAATTTTATTTTTTGGCTAATTTTTGACAGAAAAAGAGGATGAAGGAATTCAAATCAATTTCTAAAAATTTATATGTAGAATTTTGTGAATCCAACCCAAGAACTAAATGCCTCTTTAAAAAATACCCAATTTAAAATAAACAAACTACCCAAAATGGTCTTTGGGAAATGAAGTTATCTACAACTTAAAATCAACAATTTTTTAGGGTTTTATTTTCTAGTGACGAACGTGAATTTGGTAGATTATGTATATTTTTTAAAAGAGAAAATATTTCAGTCGAGTCAGTATCAATAAATCTGAAGAATTTGTGACATTTCATAAGTTGGGTCATAATATCCAATTTGAGAAATATAGTAGTGATTACTTTACATTTTTTGCCTCAAACCCTACCTTGCACAAGTTATTTTATGAAGATTTTAAGAGATTTTTCTCATTTTAAGTTTTTCTTTTTTAGATACATGTTTTGGAATATTTAAAGAACACAATTATCTATAATTCAATGGGTAAAACTATGGCAGAGAAAGAATTCATGTAGTAAATTCAAGTGGAATCACCTTGTTGGAAACCCTTGTAACCACTATTTGTACCCATTTGAGGAGTCCCACTTTAAACAATACTGTATACAAAATTTCACTTCCATGTATCCTTGGGAATATAGGAAGTATCCTAGATATATCTAAAACCAGCTTAGATAAGCTAATTATCAATATTGTTGTTATAGTACACCAAAAAAATGCTTGGGTAGATGAGTTTCTAGTATTTGGGTAGTCAAGTAGTACACTAAGGGAACAATTGAGCCTCCTTAATTAGTACCCTAGGATATTGTGCTAAGTACTGTTATTGGACCTCGCACATATATTAAAGAGATATTACACCAAACACCCCCTCGTCCTAAGTACCCATTACCTTTTCTAGTAAGATCACCCATGAACAAGAATACTTGTAAACATGCTCATACTTCCTAGGACATCATGAACACCCACTATATTACAAGCAAGTTGGAATCAATGGAAGGTTAACTTATGTAATGTTAAGAGGACATAGATAATCTTCAATAAAACATAGATTTGTTGGATGAGAAGATGAATAGGAACTTATATGAGAAGTTGTAGTAGCACAATTCACATATCCTGACCACAAAAACAATATGCTAAATGAGATATTGACTACTATACTAGCTCAAGGCATACCAAACGAAAAACGTTGGAGTCTGCAACACATTCAACCACACCAGGAAGAAACTTCTACATAGAGACTACTTAGCCACCCACAACCTTATTTTTGTCCACATAATAACAGAGCATGGGATGATAATATGTGGCAGTATTCTCCTAAGGTGAACCTGAACAAATTTGATCATTATGACCCATAAATATAGTCACTTAAATCAATTTTTTTTTTATCTCTTCAAGGCATGATCGATGACATAATGAAACCCTAAGTGAAAGTCTAATATTTAGATATGTAAAGTTAACATTGGTGGGTGTAACCCCCTATTATCCCTAGCCCCAACTAAGGTTAGAAGGAGGTAGTTACTATGTTGATCTAATCTCCAAGGTCATATTATGGAAATTGGGCCTAAAATTTTCAATTTCTTTTACCCTTTCAAAACTTGAAATGAAAAATAGCATTGTGTTCCTCTCATTGAGACGGTTTCGATGACATAATTCTTTTGTTCGATACGACTCTTGGATCCAAATATATGGCCATCCAAAGATTAGTCATTTAATTAGTGCCACCTAATGAACTATCCACGTGGCATTCACATGAAAATCCCAGTTAGCCTCTCTCTCTACCACAAGGTAGTATTACCATATCTTCCAACACACTTATACAAATTTAACCTCTTACAAAATCCCATTACATAATACACATGTATTATGGGCATAGTACATAGTGAAAGCCCACCTCCCTGCCACCTCATCGTAGAGATTTAAATCCTAGGAATTATTTGGGAATCCTCTTAGAATTTCTCCTGGGTACAAAATTTAAAGATTTTGTGGTACCTTGCAGAGCCCACAATTTACGTGAACTAATATATATGTCTTTGTGGTATTCTCAACTCCACCTCATGCTGGTGAAACCCTCTTTGATGCATGTAATGTTATTAGGGTGACCTAACCTCCATTCAACCTCTAGGGTGGCATGGATATTTGACATGACACATTCCCCCTACTCCATCATGGCATAAGTGGTGTCCCACTAGTACACCATGTCATCATTGGATTTTGATCTCGAAAATTTATACCATGCTCCACTTGAAAACCTCAAGGAGGAACCTATTAGGAAGAACCTTTGGGGTTAACGAACAACCATAGTGCATCCTCATCGATGGCTCGAATCTCTCTACCTTAAAGCATGGAAATGGGGCTTGGCCATATGGACATTTGTATTGGGTGTGTCTCTACACTTCTCTAGGCCCTAACTTTTGAACCATATGACATAATAATATATGGTATGGTCTTTTTTCCCATGGTGTTTGGTCTCAACAACTCATCATATGGGCTTATTTAACACTAAGGCTAGGCCCTACAACTTGTCCCTTTCTCTTTCCATACATGTATAGATAAGCTTAGAGCTTGGAATTGGTGGGTTTTCAAGGGCTTCCCCCTTAGCGTCTGGTAATGGATAATGCACTTAAGAGGAACCATTTACCAAGCCTTTGACACACACACACACACAGATGTACACAATCCCACCTGAGCTATCCTTCCTGAACTTGAACTACTTTGGCCCAAATCATCCAGCAAATGTAGGAGTGAACTATATGTTCATCATACCTCTCTCTCTCTCCCCCCTCTTTCTTTGTATACACACACACACACACATAGCTATATGTATGTCTCGAATATATCTCCTTAGCTTAGTAATATTTAAACAGGGCTTAAATAATCATTTATTTCAAGTCTATAACACATACACCAAGTTCTACCCAATTATTTTATTATGGACCTTTTTGATAAATTTTGATATCATCACAACTCACAAAGATATAGGCATCTTGACCAATAATAAACAGAAAACAAGCCCATGGGCACATATAGGGAACTCTTCCATTTACTCAGGAAATATATCTATATGGACACATCCTTTCTCAAGAAGGCAGAAAATATCACATTTCATGACATATGCATTAAAACAACACATTGAATACATATCAGTATAGGACTTGGGCCAACAAAGAAACTTAAATCATTCCATATCCATGCCTTTAAACGATTATGCTCATTCAAGCAAGAATACCACATTTCTCAACATTATAATCCATGACAAAACAATACATTAAACAAACATAAAGCATTTAGAACATAAGAGACATCAACATACACTTATCTATGATAAATGTATCTAGGCAACTGAGATTGGGACTGCAACTCTCCACCCAACCTTAAACACACTACAACCAAGTCCTTCATGCAGTAGTTTTCCTAGATCCAAATTCAAGAGCTTGAGGAAGAGTGCTTAAGGGATCAAAACAAATATGCCACCTAAAATAGGTACTCTAGAGGACTATCCACCTCCACCCACCAACTCCTTCATGCAGTCAATGTCTCATATGGAATCTAGAGCTTCACCACCTCCACTCTTTAATTCACCAAAGGAATCTAGATGTTGTGCTTACACCCTTCAATAAAAAAATGGAATCCAAAGACTATGCCTCCACCCTCAAATCAATTAAATGGAATCCATAGGCATAGCCTCCACCATCTTATCAGCAAGGGAATATAGAGGTTGAGCCTCCAACCTATTATCAACAAGGGAGTATGGAGGTTAAGATTCCACCCTCAAATCAGCAAAATGAAATCCAAAGCACACTTGAAAACTGAGAAAGAAATTAGAGGGGAACTAAGAATTGTCTACCAAGAATCCAAGGAATAGGCTACCACCCAAGTTTTCAAGGGAATCCAAAGAAAAACCATCTCCAACTTCCAGTATTACAGGGAATCTAGAGAACCCTTTCCTCACATGTGATTTATTCTTCTGCCTCCCAATGCTTAACTAAGTAGTGGCTCTTCTTCCCTACATTCTAATAGCAACACAATTTTTTTCTCACATCATTCTTGCTCATTGTTACTCTCCCTACATTCTCAATGTCTCTTTTCTATAAAAATATTCAATCCCCTTCTCCTCCATGCATGAGAGTGCTATATGTGTGTATGTTTTCTCCCTATGTTTTGTCATGTGTGCTCACTCTCTCCTCCCCAAGGATGCTTGTATTTTTTCCTTAGGTCGTTGCAACTGTTTAATGTTGCATGGGCCTACAATGTTTTCATTCCTTCCTTCATGCCGACTATGGTTTTGTCCTAGATGATGGTGGGGGATGTTGCGTGTCATCACTTCCTTCGATCCCACTTCCTGTTGGATGAATTCTCTTTCCCTAACTACTCATGCAACCCATTTCTTATTTAATTTCATTATCTTTGCCTTGTAGATTTTTCCATGGCAAGAATGGTCCCTTATATGTATTCTTCAACTCAATTAATTTAGAAAACCATTCTATTTAAGTAACACCAACCAACCTTCAATGGTTGCCATAAAACAAGTCAAGCCTCTTTTAAATTCCAAGAAACTACACTCGTCAAACTTTGGAATATGAGTCCCAATTCTTAGGCACTTTTAATTATAATCAAAGTGCATGAATTATTTACAATGAGGGGGAATTAGCCCAGAATTGTCACTATGGGAATGGCACAAAAAATCCTATACTACCTACATCATTTGTATTTAGTATGTTAAATTTGTCCATGCACATTTTGAGAGAGGTACTAACTATTTGTAATGCTTACCAAGTTACATTAAACAAGATCAGTCACTAACTTAAGGTAAAACTTTGAGAAACTAATCATCCCTGCATTAGAACTTAGCGAACTATCATTATAATAATGCTTCATTAGCAGCCTCAGGGAGAAGCTTTAAGCACAAATTAGAATGCAATTTATTGCTACACGATAATAAGCAACTAAGAGGACCATAAAATCAGATATGGGGATCAATGAAAAAACAGAAAAACCAACATGCATTCCATGCATTTATTTTACCTAAGGTATTCTCTAAGCACAACTCCTACTTATCCCTCAAAAATAAAAAGTTTTTCTCCAACATAAATGGAAAACTGCCAAGTATGTTGACTTTACTAGAATTTCAATGAAAGACATACTCCACGTCATTAGTGTAAAGAACAAAAAATGTTCCAAATTAGTATGCACACTTAGTATCTATCTAAAAAAATAATTATTGAAGAGACACTAGATTTAAAAGTTGAAGACAACAACACTTAGACTTGAGTAGAAATTGAACCTCCATTTCTTCATGAAAAACCTTTAATCTGGTTCCCTGCATTATCGGGCATTTCAAATCCACAAGCCTTAAAAATCATGGGCTACATCAAGTATTGAAAATTTATAGTCCTAGTTTATAGTGTCCATACTCACAATTTAATTCACAAACGTGTGGAAAAATAAACCCATTATTTTGTTGATCCAAGAGGATATCTAAAGGGTTAATTTTTGAAGTTCCCGAATATCAATTTGTAGTGTTCATCATTACAAACCCAATGACACAAAAAACTGTAGGTTTTAACCTTGTACATAAATTACCTGCATACGAATTCTAAAAAAAAAAGAAAATAAACAATGGTGAGAACATAAAACAAATATACACAAAGATATTCCCCTGGATCCCAAAACTAGAACTACCCGATTTATTTTTCATTGTATTACTTTAATGTTATAATACATATATATACACGTTGAAGCATTGATAAACTCCAATCCATTAACCCTGGCCTAGAACATAGCTGTAGTTCCCTTGACTGGATCTACAAAAGACCATGGGAAAAAAACCATCATGCCAAAAACCATGTGCAAAACCCATGCAATAAACCATAGTCATTCTGCCCACCTAATATAGGGTTCAAAAAAAAATTACTGGGGCGCTTCCCCAAACTTCGTACAGGGGGGCTACTTCCCCCTGAAACCCACTAACAAGGGAGGATGTACCCCCCTTGATGCACCCGAAACAATGGACGGGGGTGGTTATCGCCTCCTTGTTACCCCCACATGCATGCGACTATTCGTGGAAAGAATATAACACACACCCAACAACAACACCTCAATTGGAGTCTATATAACAATTTTATTAACGTCAAAAGTTTGCAAGTTATACAGGATGGTGGGACCCACTATGCTTATGTGGAAAGTAAAGGGAAAATAGGCCATTGTCACGTGGCACTCCAACATTGACTTCCTAGCACTGCATAAAAGACAAAATGAATATATTAAAATAATAATAATAATATAAAATAGGTTATTATTTAAAAGGTTATAATAACGATATAATAAAGTTTCAGGATATTTTAAAACAATGTAATATATACTCAAAACTATTGGTGGCAATCTATTAAAATATATTATGGTTCGTGGTCAAACAAATGGCGGATATGTGGTAACCAACGTTCAAATGAACAGTGTCGAACCACGACATGCAATGGTTAATAGTGAGCATGTGACTGGTTAACTCGCAACAACATAACGATGACAGACATACGGTTTAAGGCATGTGGTCCAAACGAGCAACTGTGAAAGCAGATGTAATAGAGGTAACAAATGTCAGCATGTGATTGGTGTATTAAAAATGGTGAAAGCATATAATATATGGTCCAAACTTACATTGTAACAATGGAATGTTTTATAACAACGGGTTATTATTACATGGTTCCAAAACTTCTGGGCACATACACCAAAATGGCATGGGTCTGTGGGTTTGAACCCTTGACACGCCCACTTGAAAATTCTTCACAACCACCTTCCAGCGACGTTTCCAAGTGGACACCTTTTGTTAACTTCATTGAAGGTTTTTTTAAAGGCTTTTTCATTTGCATAGTGGAACCAGTGGTGGCCTAGGGCACAAAGTGGAACTCTGCAACAAAATTTGGAGTGTGGAATTGTGAAGTGGCAAAACCTTGATGCGGGGTTCCAGGATTGGAACCATAACATAAGGTATCTTTTTTTATGTTGAGAGGAATATGAAAGATTCCCTGTGGGACTAGAAATGCCAGTGTTAGAAAGGGGTCATGTTTATACTCAGATTTCATTAATTTTTGCTAGGAATTTAACGATGCAGTCTGCTTTTCCATCTAAGCAGCACATTTTTAGGTCTTCCCCAGATTTGGAGGTATAAGGTGTAATTTTTCCATGTATTCATTTGATTTTGCTGAGATGAACGAAAAGGCGTCCCCACTTTGAGCAAGGCCCAAAGATGTAGTCCACATTAGACGAACTCTGTTATCAAGTTTGAGTGTGTTCTTTGTCTCTTTATGGTTGCTTTTAATTTTCCTTTTTTTTAAAGTGTATGCGCATGTGGTTTTCATGCTCCTTTTACATGAAATTATGAATACATCAAATGAAGTAACAATCCCAGCTCAAGTTTGGTATCCGAGCAGGTCTTCAGATAATGTGAATTACAAGTGTGAAAGATAAATAAGAAAAACCTAAAAAATATTGAAGGTAAACTTAAGTCCTTTGGTCCAAAAGAGGGGTGTGTAGCGAAAAGAAAGAAAATGGAAGATCATGATGCTCATGAGTAGGAAGAGCAATCTTTTGCAAATATTTTACACCATAGTCAACAAAGTGGAAAAATTGTTTACAGAATATGAGAAGATGATGGTAAATAAGGAGAAGAAGAAAGAAATAGCAGAAGGACATGCTTCAATAAATTAAGAAGGAGGAGATCCTCCCAAACCCATATCTCCATCTTCCACTGAATTCTCTACTTCTTCATCATCTTCTCATCATTCTAACAATCAACATAGATATGAAACGAAAGCTATTCCTATCTTAATCTTACTGAATCAACCTGAGCAGGCGAACCTATACAGATCCTTTCCCATTAATTACACCTACATACACAGCCCGCCAGTCCTGCTGCCATCGAGAATCTAAGATCTAGTTACCTGCACCCACCCATCGGAAAATCCATCGGCGAAGAACCCGAGCATAAGTCCGTTAATTTGTTGGATGGCCCCTCCCTTCCGACAGATAGCAATTGTAGACCTTCTCTCCTATCAGTCGAGCCTATAAACAACCTTTTTTAAAGTTAGATGTAAAGTTTGACTTGTCCATGTTTAATGAAGAATGTAGTGAAACAAAATGTTAAACAATTGGATCATATAGATTGAAGTATATTATTGGATTCAACAGGTCGAAGAAGATGAGGCCAAGATCTAGTTAGCATATCTTCGACTGAGTGGCATGACCCTCATCTGGTGGGAGAGAAAACTTCTTAAAGGTAGTAAACATGTGGGTAAAATTATTTATTCCTAGTCTGAATTTATTAAAGATCAATTCTATCCTTTGGGCTATCGGCGAAAGGCCATGATGGAATGGAAATATTTGAGGCAAGGTAAGGGCCAAAGTGTGTAAAGATTCATAAACTAATTTATAAAACAAGATTTAACATTGGGAATTACTTTAGATTCACCTAAGACTGTAGTGAAGTATATTGGTGCATTATATAGTTATATCAAGCATTCTTTATTATTATTTGAGCATACTACTATTGATATAGCTAGTGTGAAGGCCATCCATCTTGAAAGTAGAGGTAAACATGACAAAGAGGATCATCCCAATAAGTCGTGATCCAAACCTCATAACAAAAAATTCAAAGGAAAATGCAAGGGAAAGGACAAGAAGATATCTACAACCAAGAAAGAAGGAGGAGGAAAGTCATCTTGTTTACATTACAAGAAGGAAGGCCACAATGAAAAGTATCATTGGAAGTTGCATCTAGAATTGAATCCAAAGAGATTTGGTGGAAATGACAAGAAAAATATGTTGAAAACTTTGCAAAAGGACCTTGGATATGAGTCTAATGAAGATATGCAGATTACAGCAATGGGCATACAAGGTAATATTGTCCTTCATGTTAAGTCAATCTATGAAATTCATGCAAGTTCAAGTTCTACAAATGAATATCTTGTTGATGAACATAATAGGAGTGAATTGTTCTATATTAGGGTTGTGGTGAAAAATACTAACTGGAAACATTTTTTGACATCAACTCTTAAGTGAACTTGATTTCAGAACCAATAGTTAAATAGTTGGAATTGGAGACTAAGCCTCATTGAGAACCCTACCCTCTTGGCTAGATATGTGACAAATAAAAACTTCATGTAACCAAACAATGTAGGGTTAGGTTTGTTATTGCATTAAAACTTGTGGATGAGGTTGATTTGGATGTTGTACCATTGTATATATGTGGAATTATTTTGGGGAGTTTGTATTTGTATGAAAGGAAAGTAGTCTTCTTCAAGCATGAAAACAAATACCATATCACGAAAAATGATGTGGAGTATATTGTCAGATCCCATCGTATGAAGATCAATGTGAAACTTGTTAGTGTAGGTCAAATGAAGAGGCTTATTAAATCCAGTAAAGGTTGCATGCTCATGGTTGTGAGAGCAAAGGATTAAGAAGCATCTGAATGTTTCTAGGGTTTTGATCTTGTTCACAAGAAATAATCGTATGAGATTGTTTCTAATTATGGTGGAATTTTTTAGGAACCAAGTGGGTTGCCTCCAAAAATATAGTTCCAACATGAAATTCATCTCCAAAAAGATGCTCCTTTACCTAATGTGGGTATGTATAGCATATCGACTGTTGAAATGGAGGAGATCAAGAATAGGTGTAGGAATTGTTGAACCAAGGGGTCATAAGGCCTAGCTCTTCTCCTTACAGTTCACCCATAGCATTGGTCCCAAAGAAGGTGTTAGCGCTTGGAATTCACCTAGGTTGAGATAGACAAACTCTCAAGGCTACATCAAACCATTTCACCTCGTAGCTAGCCCTACGAGGTATGAGAAGCCTCTCTCGGGTCAGATTCGATAGATCTATTAATATGATAAGCTGAAAAATTAGGAATAAAGATTTTAGGCTAGTAAATTGATAAGGGGGTTGTTTTAAGGATTTTTGGTTTTTTGGTGGAAAATTGGAGGGAGTGCAATTCAGGGTGCGGGGATTGAGCACAGTTTTTGCAGGGGGATCTTTGGGGCAAGGTAGGAGTAAGTGCTGATGCTTTAAATTTGAGAT
>APFE031759064.1:464558-476654 GCA_000404065.3 Pinus taeda | reverse complement strand
TAACCTCTGTCGAACCCTCCCCGATGGTCGCACCCATATGTATATATATATCACATAACCATGTTATATGCCGTAGGTTTCGCCACGACCAATTATATGTAGGCTGGTTGTAATATCGGCGATATCCCACATAAAACGGCGATCTGATCACCGATTTTGTTGCCACCACCATAACTATCGATCCTCGATATGGATATCGGTGAGACCTCACATTTCATGCTGATATAAGTGCTGATCCTTGTGCCGACTGCCGACTGTGATTTATGCACGCAATATATGTATTAAAATGCACCGATAAGGTATATTGTGGGGTTTCAGGGGACTGACACCCCTTTTTCAAATATTTTATGGTTTATAAAAGGTTCATATATGGAAGAGGCGGGATTTGATCCCCCGACCTCTCCTCAACCGTTTGCCTTACTTGCCAATGCACTAACCACTCCCGTTGGGAAATCTACCAATGAGTTTCTTTATAAACTCAGATTTTCACCTTTGCACACAGTTTGAGGAGTAGAGACTGTAGGTATAGATTTCGAGGCAAAATGTAGGCATGAATTTCAAGGCAGATTAATTAATATTTTAATGCAGGAACCATGAATTTTGCAGGAGGGCAAAATTTTCACTTTGTCAGAATTTGACAAGTTTTATATGGTTTTTACACCACTCATTGCCATGAACACAATGGTGTTGTTCATTTTTTCATCGGAGGTCTGCATTTTCCAGTCAGTTCCAGAATGCACGTGGAACTATGATTTTAGAAAAAATAGGGAGCGAAACCATGAGCCATGAAATTTTCCCCAGATAAAATTTTGACATTTCAGAATATAGTCAAGTTTATACATGTTTTTCATGGTTTTCTATAGGAATCACAATGGCAAGGTCAGATTCTCCATCTGATTTGTAGATTTATAGTCCATCCATGGAATAGAATCTTTGAGGAATGCCACGAGAATCTAGGAGATTCCTTGAGCTTAGAATTCTCAACTTTTCAGAATTCAAATTTTGGACAGTCGATTCAACACTACTCGACACCAAAAAATGGATGTTGGCTTCATATTTCTTATTCTCTCATTTTTTCTTCTCGTCACTTTTCCAAGTGATAGTGCAGATGTCCACATTCATGTGTGAGTAGCCATCTTCATGAGATCGATGCCTTGAGAGCAATGGTCCAAGCAACTTCAACAATGAGACATCCACTTCTTTAGATGGCCCTTGGTTGTGAGGTATATGATGTGTTCATGTAGTTCTTCTTTCTGCATTATGTTGTTCAGACCCATGATTGATGTTGATGCAGGATCTTGTTTATTTCATGTTGTCATGATTCCTTGCTTCATGTTATGTAGAATATTTTATGTGATGTACTTGTTGTCATAACTCATCATGTTATGCTTTCAGATCCTTTGTTGTATGTTTCTAGGATACTCTTGTTGTTTTCATGCATGTGTTTTTCCTTTGACATCCCTTTTGTGCCATCTTGGCAGGATGTGCACCATGCATGTTTTCATGTCATACTAATAGGAATCTTTTGACTCAGAGTTTTGGTTGTGGAACATCTCTTAGAGCCACTCCTACGTGAGGGCATTTTTCCTTGTATGATCGTGACATCATCTCTTGTGTAAATCACCATTATTGGCAGCACTTAATGCAGTGTCCTACACCATCTCAACACTGGGGCCTGGAGACATAGTCCGTCCTAGACAAACTCCGTTATCAATGCTTATGTTTTCATGTGGTGATGATTGTTATGTTCCTCTTCTTTTCCACATACAGATGTATTCATTAACATTCTTTTAAAAAGAAATTTTAACACATCATGAAAGTAAAAGGTCTTGGAAGGGTCCTTCTTCACACCTGGACCTAGATCAAGTGGTATTAGAGGGGTCTTTGCATTGATGTAAATTGCAGCTTGAACAATGACAGAGGATGAAAGAGCAATGTACAAGACCATGCTTAACATTTCCAAGAAGTGGAAATTATGTATGAAACTCTACAGAAAGAAATAGAGGAAAAGGAGCAGTTACAGCTTCAGTTGAAAACCATAGAAGAAGCCATGCAAGGACTGAAGCAAAACAAACATAATCTTCAAGCAAAGAATAATGAATTGAATATGCGTCTACATGAAGAGAAGGAGGAGAAGCAGAGTTTTTTATTATGGCTGCAAGCAAAGGAAGAGGCATTGGAAAAGCTGCAGCGAGACTCATGTGAGGTAAAACGTAGCTCTTCATCTTCATGTATGTTTCTTGATGATGATTTCGTTATTTTTTAAAATCATACCACAAGAATTGGCTCCAAACTATTGAAGAGAATGGGATATGAAGCAAATGGCTTGGGCATTAATGGCCAAGGCATTGTCAATCCCATCAAAGTAGAGGAATTACCCCGTCAGGCAGGACTTGGGTATGTCAAGAAAGAAGTTGGGGAATGTGATCCACCAACAACAAATGATGAGTAGCCCTCATCAGTTCTTTTCAAATCGAAAGAGAAGGCAAAAGATGTTGATTTCCTTTCGATTTCATCTTTTCATAGTATGATGTTTGTTGGAGATTTGGAGATTTTAATTATAGGGAAAAATATGAGGCTCCTTATAAAGACAAGGCACAAGGGGAAAAAGCTTGGTGCTAACAACCAAGGCATAACTCAACCTTTCGATGTTGTGTATGAGCATCGATTTATAGGATCGAGATACACTAAAGGAGAGTTCTCAAAGGTGTCAGAGTCGTCTGAGAGATCATCGAGGAAAGAGAATGATGGGAAAACATCCCCATCATCCCATGGGAGTTTCCATCGTAGGGAGAGAGGTGAGGCAACCTCTCATCACCATTGTTGACACCAGCAATATAAAAGGAAGGTATAATCACTTTCGATCTTTGAATGTTCTTTTTGACTATGATAATGTTGTTAATAATGAATGAAGATCAAGGCATTAGAGAACATGCACCTTTTGTAGTTTAGCTAACCATAACTTTTCTAAGTGTTGGAAAAGGATGGCAGCCCTCATGAGGCGTGAGAAACACTCTCAACAACATGAAAAGAAATAGGTTAAGAAAGTATGGAGGAAGAAAACCTACTGCAGTCATTACAACAGAAATGGCCATCAAAGAGCCACTTGCTGGAGGCTCCATCCAAAACAACGCCTTAAAGAAAAGCATCGGTGTGTGAACTAGGAAGATCAGTCGTTCGACAAGCAAAACCACCTCAAGGAGGTGACCCATTCACATTGATAAGTGAAAAGTGGTTTTTTTGACATGATGTCACTTCATGACCATTCTTTTGTAAATAATTTGTTGCATTTTTAAAGTGTAAAAGTGATAATGTGTTTCCATCACTTGGTCAACAACAATGATGTCTAGTTATGTTTTGAGTCATATTTTGAGTTGCACGTTAAAGCTCTGAAAGTGATGTTATGTTTCCATCACTTGTCAAAACAATAATGTTTGGCCTTATGTATGTAAATCATGTGTTGTAGTGATGATTTGTTTTCCACCACTTTTTGAGGTAACCATGATGAGTTGCCCTTGTTGTCATAGCTGGGGTATTACATTCATCTTGTTGTAAACTTGACCACCGAGTATGTGTTATAAACTCATGGCAAGTATGGGATGTTTGGGTCTTTAGTTGGGTCATGTTATTCAAAGCATGTGATGTGCAAACAATGTACTACAAGTTGTAGAAGTAGCAGGTGTCGGCTCGTCACTTAAGGCTCTGAAGAACAAAGGTGAAGGAGATGGAAGTGAGACCTTTCCAGGACATTTGTGATGCCAACAGAGTACATAGAAAGATGAAAATTATTTTCCATGCTTTTGGAGGACCAAAAGCTCCACAGTGGGGAGGATTGATCTAGGTGGCTCTAGAGAGACACACAGGACAAAGATGGATAAAAAATCAAAGTGTTTGGATTGCACTCGAACCAGGACCAGATCGAAGACCTCGTTGTCCTGATCGTGGAGGTATGAATAGCTCATCAAACCAAGCTCATATGCGAAATATAGAGCTCTTCAAATTTTGACATGACAAGAGAATGTGGGGCCCATAGTGTGCCACATGGCATCCTAGTAAGCAGGTGGGACACACATAGCAGCTCATCAACAATTAACACTTAGCATTCTCTCATTTGTCTCCTAAAACCTAAATTAGAAAAAAAACATTTTTATGGGTATTAAATAATCGTATAACTAAAATTGTTCTAATATATAGTTTTTAAAATAACTATATAAAAACAATCAAACATGGTTTTGGGATCGGCGGCAACAACCCCCACCGAACCCTTTAAAACGACCTTAATACGAATCTCATTGCATATATATGTTAAGGCTAATGGCCATAACCTTCACTGTCCTTATTCCAATTGCAACTCAGCCATATTATATATATATATATATATATATATCACATAACCATGTTATATGCTGCAGGTTTCACCCTGATTGATTATATGTAGGCTGATTGTAATATTGACAATATCCTACATAAAGCGCCAATCCAATCACCAATTTTTTCACCACCACCATGACTGTTGATCACCGATATGGATATTGGTGGGACCTCACATTTCATGATGATATAAGTGCTGATCCTTGTGCTGACTGCCAATTACGATTTATGCGTGCAATATATCTATTAAAATGCACCGATAAGGTATATTGCGGGGTTTAAGGGGACTAACACCCCTTTTTCAAATATTTTATGGTTTATAAAAGGTCATATATGGAAGAGGCGGGATTTGATCCCCCGACCTCTCCTCAACTGTTCACCTTACTTACCAACACGCTAACCACTCCTGTTGGGAAATTTGTCGATGATTTTCTTTATAAACTTAAATTTTCACCTCTACACATAGTTTGAGGATGAGAGATTGCAAGCAAGGATTTTGAGGCAGAATTTGGGCACGAATTTCAAGGTAGATTAATTAATATTTTAATGTAAGGACCATGAATTTTGCAAGAGGGCAAAATTTTCACTTTGTCAGAATTTGACAAGTTTTATATGGTTTTTACACCTCTCTAGTGGGCTCCAGTATTGCAGCAACAATGCTGCAACTCCTGGGACCCCCTTCTGTACTTTTATCAACCTGGTAGTTCGTAACAAACTTGGAAGCGACGGTGCTGTATGCACAAGTACTAGCTCTTGTCGCAGTTGTCACTTGGTCAGCTGGCACAAGTTTGCTAGGAGCTTAAGCCAACTTCTATGAGCTCTTAGAAGAAGCTTTTTAATCAATGGATGAAAGCTAACTAGAAGAAAGCTAATCTATTTGCGAAAAATAGATTGGAAAACTGAAGGAAAGCGCAAACCCTAGCAAACCCTAATTCTACCAGCTAGTCCTACTGATGCAAAGATGAGAATGCAAGCTACTGAAAGAGATTCTATTACTTCTATGAAGGTAAAATACATGTGTCTAGACTACCTCTATCCTAAGAAAACATCTTTTTGTATTTTTGATTAAGTTGTCAGTTTCATCATGCATATGCTTGCACTGCTCTTTATTGTGCAGGGGTGGATCAAGGAGGAGAAATGCTTGGAAAAGGTTGGGAAGGTTCAGAGAGGGTCTAAGAAGTCCATAACACACTTCCAGAGAGTTTCACAAAGTCTAGCTATCAAGAAACCTCATTTTCGAGCTTCTACAGGAAGTCTGCAGGGGTTCTACAGGATGTTCAGGAATTTCTACAAGATGTTCAGAAATTTCTACAGGATGTTTAAAAATTAGACTTTAGAGGATGGGTGAGTGAGGGAAGATGCATGAATGGATATGGAGGTAGGATAGGGGCCTGGAATGACCCAAGGATTGGTGGATGGAGTGGTGAGAACATGGAGAAGGTTGGCTTGGCTCAAAGAAGGTTGAACCAATGATTGCACAAAAAAGGCAGGGTTACATGGGCAAAAGGACAGATGTGAGACGAGGAACCTAGCTAGGAGATGGAACAGATCGCTCTGATGAAGCTTAGGTGGATGAAAGAGTGGTAGAGATTCCCTGCACGGTGTACATTCAACTGGATCCACAAAGTCTTGCAAATAATCAAAGTCCTAGCTAATCTAATCTAACTGACAGTAAAATGAATGAAAATAAGCTTTATTTGAAAGAGAACCATGTATATCAACTATGCAATGAAAAATTTAAGAGATCTAAACGCATAACCAACTTCTGCAAATGGAAACAGTACACTAAGGATTGCATGGTAAAGTAAACTAGTGTTTTTGTTGGGACAGCACGATTACTTCAATTCCAGCCCCTGATCCAATAAGGATGAGGTGAAACCAAAAGTGTTGTTGACCCTTTTCTTGGAGCTTTTTTCCTATTATTATCCTACCAATCTATTTTAAACATCTGAAGCAATTCTATTCATAAATAGTGACCTATTTAATCAACACAACTAAATCTACCTAACAGAAATACGTTTCAAATGCATAAAAGGAAAACAATGATGCATAGAGGAAAGATAACAGTACAAAAATGAAGCCCTAGGCTCTCAGGTTGGGCCCAACCCTGAGAGCTATGGCTCCTATAGAAAACTCAGAGTTGATATAAAATCGGACTGCTTCTCATTATCAAAAAATAGTCATAAGTCAAGAGTTATGCCAAAATGGCTACAAGAGAACAAGCTATAGCTAACAACATTGTACTGCAAAATATGGAATGGTTTCAGAAGTCCCTTACGAAGGTTGAGGCCTTAACATTTATACACCATGAGGACCCTAGTTGGCCTCCTAAATCTATGGGACTTGGATGTCCAAACTGTGAGTAGATAGTCCCTTCCAAAATCTGCTTGGCTGCCTTCTAGATCCGGTTTTGGTGGCCTTTGGAGCTTGGAGTTGGGGGTGAAGGTCCCAAGGAAGGGATATTTAATGTCATGGACAACCCCCCTATGAATCCTCACCTCAAGCTTGGCTGTCTTCTAGCCCATGATTGCTCGGTTTTGCTCCAACATGTGTCAAAAAACCTGAAATAAGCACGTGTTAGCTACCTAGGAAGAGTGACTACCCTTATTCGTACAAATGACATAAACATACTAAAAAATAATGCACAAGCTATGAAAAATGAAGTATTGAACAAGGACTGAACAAGGATAATTAGGCCAAATGAGCCCAAGAAGTTACCGAATTTGGGGCTCATCATCATCCCCGTGCTAAAAGGGTTGCTCATCCTCTGAGCAATTAGTCCAGCTCCTCGTCTTTAATCACTTTGATCGCCTCCCTCACATCCTAGGCTTCTGAAGTAGCATCCTCCTCACTGTCATGGAATCCGGCCTTCCTTTCCACCTCTTCCCATTGCTTATGCTCTTCTTCTTCTGTGCCTCCTTCTAACAATCCCAAAAGCAAAGGTCGACTTAGCTTGAGGCCTATGTAGCTGGCCTAGAGGTTCTGCATAGACTTTTTGTAGAGAGGCACTCGTGCCAAGGCCTGCCTCATCCTAGTTAGAGTGTGATATTCCCTGATTTTGAGGTTGTGGGACAATGTGTTCCACCTACGGGTGCAAGCATGAACACAATTGTCCCCCAATAATCGCTCCATATCCTCGAAGTCTGCTATGGCCTGAGCCTACCGATCCATGTACTCTAACAAAGCCTAAGAGTTGGTTGCTAGGTGCTGGTGGGCAAATATCAATGCTGTGGGGTCCCCTGTCTCTGCTCTAATCAACAGTAGTTCATGTAGTTCTTGGTCCATGACATTTCTGACCTCTGCCACTCTCTTTTCTTCATGGTTTAACCATGAGGCCATTGCCATCAGCTGCATGTCCCCTACTGCTGTGTTGGGGTCCCATGAGGTTATGTTTGGAAGGGCCAAACTATGAAGGTAAAACTCTGATAGCTTAGCCTTATCTTTCGATGAACTGTTGTTACATAAATCCATGAACTGCTGGGGGTTTGGGATTTGGGAGATACCCCTATGTGCCAATGTGTTGATTTGGAATTGCAGCCAGTGATCCCTGAGGTATAGGCCATAGGATTTGGCCGGTTGCCTACATTGCAGAGCTTCCATTGCCCAACTAACCATGCAAGCCAGTTGTGCCTCCTTTTCTTGCATCTGTTGTTTTAGATATTGTATCTCTATGCCTGCTTGCAATTCCCTTTCTTGTAGTTGCCAGCTTAGTTCCTCCAGATCAGCTTGCATTCCTTCTTTTCCTTGAGGTTCTGTTGTGGTGTCCTTGGCTACTGTGTCCTCTTCTTTCCTCTGTCCCTATAGCTGTAACTGCTATCTAAGCAGCTCATTCTCCTCTCTTAACTTGGCCTGTTGGGAGCTTTCCACATGTCGTACTCTTGCCAACTCCCTTTGGGTCTCCTTGAGCTTCTCCTCTAGAGGGCCTATATCTGCTAGCCCCTTGGATTTAGTGATCTTCATTGAGGTGTGGGTTCGTACTCTTTCTTCCTCTAGTGCTAGAAACAGTGGCACTGTGAATTTTTGAGGAATGATTTTGCCGGCCTCTAAGAAGTTATAATAAGAGCCCAGGCTGGGCTGGGGGCTTATTTCCATGATGATATCGGTCTTCTCCTCCTCCTGTGATGACTTGGCGGCTCTTTCCTCCATCTGCTCAGTCTCTTTCAGCCTAGCCAAAGTTTCCTGTAGAACAGCCTCGGCATCCTTTAGAGAGGCTTCCGAGTTCAATTTCTCCATCCTTTCCTTCCATGTGGGTGTTTTCGGGCTCCCCCGCTCATAAGTGATGGATACCTTGGAGGGGGACCTATCCTTTGGTGTGGTAGAGGTATCCACAATTGTGATTGGCTCTTTTGATGGAGGCTGGGGTCTGCCAGTCGTAATCCTCACACTCCTCCTTGCCTTAAAATACAGAGGAGTCTCCATCTTTCACTTTTCCTTCTGCTTAGGAGATGTGCTTAGGGTGGCCAGCACAGCTACTTCCTCCCTAGCTAGAATCTCGGTCGATTTCTCCTTCTGCTGTCCTTTTTTCAGACTTCCTGTAGAAAGTCCTGTAGTGGCTGGTTTCTGGCTTCCTATAGAAGCTGTTTTTAGACTTCCTGTAGAAGTGGCCTTCTGGTTTCTTGTAGAACCAGATGGCATTGTTTTAGCCTACTTGGCTGAGGGTGCTTTTTCCTTTGGCTTGGTTGTGGCTGCCTTATGCATGCCTTCACTGGCTTGGACTTTCTCAGTCCTTTCTACCCTACTCTATAGTCTTTTCTCCCTGTGTGTTTGTGTTATTTTACCACCCACTGTTTTGGTAGCTTGGCCTTTTTCTTGTGTTACTTTCTGTTCTTACTCTAGTGGTTTACTCGGGGTTTCTTGTCCTTTAGCTTTCTTTTCTGCCTGAGTGTGCTCCTTCTCCTCACTGCTAGAGGTAGTGAGCTCCTCGGCCAAAATTCAGATGTCATCATCCTTAGACATATTTCGAAAAACTTCCCAGGAGAGAGGGACAATGTAAGTGTGGAGTGCATCTTCCACGAGGAGCTTGATAAGCCCATGATGGGCCAGCTGGTCTGGAGTCCCCTCCCTCAGCTTTTTGGCACACTCAATCATGGATTGCAGGAGGAAGTAGGGAATGCTCAATTTTTGTTCTGAGGGTAGGTCCATTTGGTGCCTGAGTTCTGTTAGCAACCGGAAATGATAGCTATACACGATGCTAAATCGCCCCTCACACGTAATATACTTCATAATTTGGAGGCTGACTTCACTCCAAAACGGCTGTAGGCTAGTTCGTCGAACTCCATTATTGTCCTCTGAAAATTGTTCCTCTGGCAAGAAGAACTCTTTTTTAGCTTTCTGACCCAATTTTATCTCCTCCTTATCCCAGGGTACCCCCATCGGTAGATTAGTTACTCTGCTAATGAGCTGTGAGGTGAGTCTGAGGGTCAATCCTCTGAAGTTGACAATGGCTAATGTCTTTGACTTCGGCTTCAGGGACCTTAAGAATTCTTCTGTAATTTCATCATCGTGACCTTGAAGCTTGTCACAGAATGTCATCCAGTGTGCATGGGAAAATAAGTCCACCACCTCAGGGGTTTCCCGTAATTTCTTGGAGTCTGAGGGTTCTTTTCTGATAAACCCTCCCGACATGGTGAAAAAGACTTCGTTTTTGTTTGCGCTTTGAGCAGACAGGGAATTCTAGGTGTGTTTCCTTCTCAGAGCGTTAAAAACAGTATCTGCAGGCCTCTTCCTTTCAATTCCCCTGTTTTGAAACTTGACTGTTCGTGTACGAAAGGAGGACTCGGGATTTCTCTAAATAGAGTGTAGAGCTACGTTTCCAACATACACACAATCATATAAAATTCACAGTTTTCCCATCGGTTAGCCTTGACAATGTCTCAATTTTTCTACAGGAGGGATTTAACTCAAGACTCATGGAGAAATTCTCGCATGCGAACCACGAAGACAAAATCATGCAATGATAAGGAAACGACTTTTGGATTCACAGACAGACTTGCATTTACATTTTCTCTACCCCCTCAACATGTCGAATTCACCACCTTTTGAACTATTTTGAATGGGAAAGTTATGTTCGGGCCTACCTCACTGAGAATTGCCACCCTCGACGTGAACAGTCCAAGCTCTTTCGTATGTTGGGTTTCCTATAGCGCAACTTCTTGTAGGAATCTTTCTCGGCTTCTGGAGGATGTTACGATGGTTCTGGATGAGTTTGAGCTGTGGAAGGACATTGAAACAGACCAAGAAGCTCGGCTAACAACTTACAGAGGAGGAGGACATGTACTCGGCTGCAAAACGGTTGTAAGCGTGAATGACAACAGTGTATCATGAGTTATTCGACCGACTGATTTTGAATTGCTGTGAAATTCATGGCACGGGGATGAGCTGTCCTGGCCAATCTGTTGGCCTATGTCACAGCCATCATTCCTCTGCGTGTCCCTGACCGGCGAATCGTTCCCTCTGCATTCACCGCCTCCATTTCTATCATACCGTCGATTCTCCCTGACTGGACACTTCCCACATGTCAACTGCCCGTCTTTTCGGCATAACCAAGCCCATTCAGATCCTACGAGGCCGTTTGACTGGCTATGGGTGGCCAGTTGAATGGCCACCAACTTGTTCAATCCACCCATCCTCATAGTCATGCAATTTTAGAGTATAGTTTATGTAATTTGACGAAATAAGGTTAGGCACTTACCTATGTGGCCGTGGACATGATTTTTTCAGGTTTCTAGACGAGGAATGCTGGATTTGCTTGTTGTTGCTTCGTGCACGGGTGCTGGAGCTCCTTTTCCATTGGTTGCTGCTGGTTCCAAGACCTTCGGACCCGACTTTCTGGTGGTGAATGCTGCATGCACCAGCTTCGTGAGCTGCTGGTGTCTCCATGGTATGTGCTCCAGCAGGATCAGCTGCTACAGGATTCCTGTAGGACATCCTGTAGTCGTTTCTCCTCTTGTGGTGCATGTTGAAATAAATGAAGTCCTGTTCACAGGTGAAGGGTCCTAAGGTCGCCTTGACAGGTAAAGTGTGCAAGCCTCTGCATGCTTTATTTTCCACTTTAAAAAACAAATTTTTATCTGAGAAAATAGGGTTCTGGTATGACTGTGCAGGGATTTTCGACTAGATGGTGGCAATGGTGGTGAAAGTAGGTGAAACAAGTGGAGGATAGAAGAAAAGAGTGGTTGCATGCCTCCTCAACAGACTTTGAGCTTCAAATCCTTCTCCATAATCGATTCTAGCCCGCCCAAATGCTCTACAAGATGTTTCCTGTAGAAATACAAAACTTCCTGTAGAAAGACTTGTAGCTTCCTGTAGAAGGTTGAACCATGACCAGATTATGTCCGAACCCTCAAAAAAATGAGTGTTCATGTAGGGAGTGTATGTGAGGATGCCCAGTAGCTTGGTAGGGACCCTTGTCCTTGTGTTGGGAGGTCTCCTTTTTGCATTGTGTTTCTGCAACCTGCAACAATTTCCAGAGATTAAACTTGTTTTTTTTTTCTTTTTTCTTTTTGTTTTTTTTCTTCCTTTTTTTTTTTTAAAGAGACAGCAGGGGCACTTCAATGAGGTTTTCACCCCTACTATCTACCTTGGGCGCCTCAGAGAGGCTTCCACCCAAGGATCTTTTTATTCCAATTCTTTTTTCAGAGAGACAACAGGGGCGCCTCAATGAGGTTTTCACCCCTACCATCTACCTTGGGCGCCTCAGAAAGGTTTTCACCTAAGGATCTTTTT